>OY821519.1:26798112-27020612 GCA_963682025.1 Cordilura impudica | reverse complement strand
CAACAGCTAATTTGATAAGCTTGGCAACAACGCCTTTACTGGATTAAAGATAAACATAATAATCGGTGAAACCTGATTAAATAATATCCTACAGAATGCCATTGTCTGCAGAGAGAAATAATATTTGTGAAGGAGTTTAAGCAAATGCTTAAATTGATATTTATTCTAGAATCATAAAAACACTCCTTTCATTATACCTAATAATAAGCAATGATGTGCTGTTGTTTTTTCTTTTTTTTTTCGTAAATTTGCTTACTTTGCACAATTCTATCTCAAATCTGTTAAGACTGCCATAACGTTTTATGTACTGTCACAGTTTCGCAGCTCTTTTTGAAAATACGGTGCTTATTTGTCTTTGCAAGTTTGAGCAAATAAATTACAATTTTCTTTATTATTTTCTAGCATTATTATAGCTTAATTTTTAGGGTATACCAAGTGTTTTATATTCCCCTCTTATTATGAAGATGAATACAATGAACAAAAAGTCAGCAGATAACAAAACAACACACCAATTATAATGTTTGTTGTCATTTGTCTTCCAGTCTGATAAGATAAGCTCTCAACCAAAAAATGAAAGATATTTATGTGATTATTTAAAGTTTTCTTTTCATATCTTTTTCCTACTGGCATAAACGAGAAAAAAACTACATAATGCAAAATATAAATAAAATTAACCATAATGTAGTCTTGAACTTGTTTTAGATTATAATTGTCGTAATTGTGGTGGCTTAAGTGGTAAACGGAATAATAGATGGAAAAAAAGATTACATTGAAATATTTTAACTTAAAGTGACATAGATTGTAAACTTCCAATCTGAAAGATAAGCAAATCAAGACCACGAATTTTATAATTTCCTTTAAGTCTTATAAGGTTTTGGTTAAAAAAAACCAATAATAAATTACTGGTCTTTCAGCGAGAAGTCCTTGCGTTGTAATATGACGTTCTACCCATATACTAATATTCAATGTTTGATGTGAATAACAGCTGACTAAAAATCAGTTGGTTACACCTTATTCCGTGGAATAAAGTATTGTTTTACATTTTTACTCAGATCATTTTATGGCATTAAGCCATTAGCCGTCATAAATCATCACCTATAAATTTAATATGCCATTAATTGCCATTTACCGAAAGTACAATTTCAATAAAATGAATGGGATTTTTTAAAATCATTTTTTATAAGTTTTAGTTCATGTTACTTTTAAATAAAGGTCCTTTTTTAATCAAATGTACTTTTTTTCAAATAAATTGCATTTTTTTAATAACATGTACTTTTTTCAATACTAAAAGCTAATTTTTTAACTTTAGTAATAAATGGTGCCCTTTTTAATAAAACCCAGCAAAACCTCGGTAATGATTAGTTATTACCATTGCATTACATGGTAATGTTAACCCCATACCTTTTAATTAATTTTAAGCTAAATGTAAGGACTTCCTGATAATGATTTATGTAAATACTTACTGGTAATGACCACTGTTTGTATTAGTAAAAACTATAAATAATGAGTTATATTTAATGAAACAAACTATTTCGCGGCGATTGTCATCATTGGACAAAAAACGCAGCAAAAGCTGTTAAATTTTACATTACATTATTTATAACATATTGTGCGATGCCAATGTGTTGTTTTTACAGAAATTTACTTTACTCCATACATGTAATAAATTAATCAAAACCCTTCTTGTTATCTATAAAGTAACTAGTTATATGTATCAGAACCTAGTAAGGATCTGGTAAGGCCTTTCCTCCAATGACACCCCCCCCATGTTAAAGTAATGCGTTTCGTAATGGAAAGGTAACTACTTAACACTTTTGATTTCTTATTCTAAAGCTCATTACATGTAATGGAAAGATTTGCTGGGAATGTTCTCTTTTAATAAGATCTTTTATAATAGTCGCTACTTTTTGATAAAATGTATTTTTTAATAAAATATCCTTTTTTTTAATAAAACGTAGTTTTTAATAAAATATCCTTTTTTTAATAAAAGTTTATTTTTTAATGAAAGGTTCTTCTTTAATAATAGACACTTTTTAATGAAATGCATTTTTTTTTAATAGAAGGTTATATTTTAAGAAAATGTGCTTTTTGAATAAAATCCACTTTATTAATAAAATTTACTTATTTTAAATAAAATGTACTCTTTTAATAAATAGTACTTTTTTAAGTAAGAGGACTTTTTTAAGAACATGCACTTTTTTAATATAAAATACTTTTTTAATGAAAAGTACTTTTTTAATAAAAGGTATTTTTTAAGGCAAGGTACTGTTTTGAGAAAAGTTACTTTTTAATAAATTTTTTTTTTTTTAATAGAAGGTACTTTTTTAAGAAAATGTGCTCTTTGAGTAAAAGCCACTGTTTTAATAAAATTTACTTATTTTAAATAAAATGTACTTTTTAATAAGAGGTACTTTTTTTTAGTTAGAGAACTTTTTTAAGAAATTGTACTTTTTTAATATAAAATACTTTTTTAATGAAAAGTATTTAATAAAAAGTATTTTTTAAGGCAAGGTACTGTGTTAAGAAAAGGTGCTTTTTTAGAAAGTGTACTTTTTTGACAAAAGGTTATATTTTTGTAAAAGGTAGTTTTTTAATAAAAGGTAATTTTTTAGTAAAAGGTACCTTTTTAATAGGAGGTACTTTTTCAATAATAGATACTTTTTTAACAAAACGTACTTTTTTAATAAGAGGTACTTTTTTAATTAAAGGTCATTTCTTAATAAAAGGTACCCTTTTAACAAGAGGTTCTTTTTTAATAAAATGAACTTTTTTAAGAAAATATACTTTTTTAATATAAAACACATTTTGAACGAAAGGTACTTTTTTCATAAAAGGTACTTTTTAAGGCAAGGTACTATTTTACGAAAGCGTACTTTAAAAAAGGCTACTTTTTAATAAAATTTGCTTGTTGAATAAAATGTACTTTTTTAATAAAAGGTACTTTTTTAATAAAAGGTACTATTTTAGTAAAAGGTATTTTGAATAAAAGGTCTATTTTTAATGAACGGTACTTTTTTTAACAACATATATTTTTTTTAAATAAAAGATTATTTTTTTTACTAAAATGTTCTTTTTTAATAAAAGGTTCCTTTTTGATAATAAAAGGTACTTTTTAATAAAATAATAAAGAAAAATAAAAGGTACTTTTTTTTTTAATAAAAGACAGTTCTGATATACGTTCTTTTTTAAAAAATTACTTGTTTAAAAAAGGTACTTTTTTTAATAAGAGGTACTTTTTAAGGTAACTTTCTTAAGAAAAGGTTATTTTTTAAGAGAGTGTACTTCTTTAATAGAAGGTATTTTTAATAAAAGGTACTTTTTTAATAAAAGCTACTTGTTTAATCAAAAGTACTTTTTTAAAAAAAGGTACTTTTTTTTATTCAAAGACGATTTAAATAAAAGGTCCTTTTTTGTTGAACGGTACTTTTTTTAACAACAAATACTTTTTTAATAAAACATTATTTTTTTTTTATAAAATGACACTTTTTTAATCAAAGGCCCCTTTTTAATAATATGAGGTACTTTTTAATAAAAGGTGTTTTTTGTTAAAAAATATACTTTTTTAATTTCTGATATACGTTCTTTTTAAAAAAGTACTTTTTTCTTCTGGAAGAAATGTGCTTAGTATAAATCAAAGTAAGAGGTACTTTCTAAGGCAACTATTTTAAGAGAAGGTTATTTTTTAAGAGAGTGTACTTTTTTAACAGAAGGTATTTTTTTTTAAATTTACTTTTTTAATAAAAGGTACTTCTTAATAAAAGGTGCTTTTAATTAAAAGGTACTGTTTTAATAAAAGATACTTTTTTAATAGATGGCACTTTTTTAATAAAAGGTACTGTTTTAATAAAAGGTACTTTTTTAGTAAGAGGTACTTTTTTAATAAAAGGTACCTTTTTAATAAAAGGTACTTTTTAATAAAAAGTGATTTTTTAATAAAAGGTACCTTTTTAATAAAAGGTACTTCTTAATAATAGGTGAATTTTTAATAAAAGGTACCTTTTTAATAAAAGGTACTGTTTTAATAAAAGGTACTTTTTTAATAAGAGGTACTTTTTTAATAAAAGGTACCTTTTTAATAAAAGGTACTGTTTTAATAAAAGGTACTGTTTTTATAAAAGGTACTTTTTTAATAGGAGGCACTTTTTAAATAAAGGTACTTTTTAAACAAAAGGTACTTTTTTAATAAAAAGTACTTTTTTAATAAAAGGTACTTTTTTAATAAAAGGTACTGTTTTAATAAAAGGTACTTATTTTATAAGAGGTACTATTTTAATAAAAGGTACCTTTTTAATAAAAGGTACTGTTTTAATAAAAGGTACTGTTTTAATAAAAGGTACTGTTTTATTAAAAGGTACTTTTTTTTAATAAAATGTACTTTTTAATGAAAGGTGATTTTTCAATGAATGGTACTTTTTTAATAAAAGGTACTTTTTTAATAAAAGGTACTTTTTTAATAAAAGGTACTTTTTTAATAAAAGGTACTTTTTTAATAAAAGCACGTTTTTAATAAAAGGTACTTTTTTAATAAAAGGTACTTTTTTAATGAAATGTACTTTTTTAATAAAATGTACTTTTTAATAAAAGTAGTGTTTTAATAAAAGGTACTTTTTTTAAAAAAGGTAATTTTTTAATAAAAGGTCTTTTTTTAATGAACGGCTACTATTTTTAACAACATATATTTTTTTAATAAAAGATTATTTTTTTTACTAAAGGGCACTTTTTTAATAAAAGGTTCCTTTTTAATAATAAAAGGTACTTTTTAATAAAAGGTATTTTTTGTTAAGAAAATATATATTTTTTTAATAAAAGGTACTTTTTTTTTACTGAAAACGGTTTCTGATATACGTTCTATTTTTAAAAAAGGTACGTTTTTAATTAAAAGAACTTTTTTAATGACAGCTACTTTTTAAGGCATCTTTTTTAAGAAGAGTGTACTTCCTTAACAGAAGGTATTTTAAATAAAAGGTACTGTTTTAACAAAATGTACTTTTTAATAAATGGTACTTTTTTGGTATAAGGTATTTTAAATAAAAGGTCATGTTTAATGAACGGTGCTTTTTTTTAACAACATATATTTTTTTATAAAAGATTATTTTTTACTAAGGGGCACTTGCTTAATAAAATGGTTCTTTTTAATAATAAAATATACTTTTTAAAGAAAGGTATTTTTTAATAAAAGGTACCTTTTTTATTAAAAAAAACAGTTTATAATATACGTTTTTTTAGAAAAAATGTGCTTTTTTTAATAAGAGGTACTTATTTAATGAGAGGTACTTTTAAGGAAAGGTACTTTTTTAATAAAAGGTACTTTTTTATAAAAATATTTTTTTAAAAAGGTCCTTTTTTAATAAAAGGTCTATTTGAATAAAAGATATATTTTGTTAAAAAAATATACTTTTTTTTTAAAAAGTTACTTTTGTAATAAAAGATATTTTTTGTTTAAAAAATATACTTTTTTCATATAAGGTACTTTTTAAAAAAAATATCCTTTATTAAGAAAAAATAGTTTTAAATTAAAAGGTACTTTTTTAACAAAAGATAATTTATTTTCAAGAGTCAGATTTTAATGATAGATCGTTTTATTTATAAAAAGATAGTTCTAATAAATGCTACTTTTTAAGCAACACAAATTTTTAAAGAAATGAATTTTTGCAGGAAAAGGTGCTTTTCAAAGAAAATGTAGTTTTTTTTTTTTTAGAAAATTTACTTTTTTAAAACAAAGGTATTTTTTTTAACGAAAATGTACTTTTTCGAGCAGAGGAACTTTTTTAGGAAAATTTACTTTTTTACAGAATATTTATTTTATTAAGATATGAAAAATTATTTTTTTTTAAAGGTAATTTCCAAAGAAAAGTACTTTTTGACGAGTAAGTACTGCTTAAAAGAAGGTGCTTTTAAGGAAAATGCAAAAAACAATTTTTAAAGACAATTCATTTTTTAGAAAACTACCTGATTAAAATGCTTTCGTTGAAAGTAGGTAATTTTTTATGAAACTTTATAGTTTTGTTTTTATATAGTTTACGTATTTGCGTACCTGCGACCATCTGATTAAAAATCTAGTATTTTAGCTCCCTTCCATGACTCCATTTTACTCGATAGATTGTAAGAACTTTTTACTTTATGACTATAAAAGTTTAGTAGTCCTTAAGATCTAAAAAACAATTATTTAATTTTAAATAATTTGCTTATGATAACGCGGATGCCGTAAATCGGCTCCTGTTTGATTTATTACACACATCTCTCTGAGCTGAAAGTAAATTTATTAAAATTGAGTTTATATTAAAAATTCTTTTTATACTTTTTAAATTAATATTCTATTAATTAACAATTTCTATGCAAATCATATGGTTCTGTGGATGAATGATAAAAAATTTGAAACAGAAGCACTTATGACAAGCGATATCATATTATACAATTCGCAATTATCACCCGTTTTTTAAATGGAACTTGAAACTTTACAGTTTAATGAACAAAACAAAAAAAATATATATATAACGTTTTATTATATTTTTTCCAAAATGCTACAAAAAATAAGGTTTCAAGTTAATTGCTTTTAATTAGTGGAATATTTATGTTGTTATAAAATTTACATAATTGTTGTAGTCATTAGAAGTAAAAAAAAAACATTATCTGAATGGGAAGGATATTTTAAATTACTTATTGTTCATCACGTTATGATATTCTGTTTTTTGCCTTCATATTTGATTCAAGGCTCTACAATATGGTGATTAAGGCGTGATTGATAATATTGTTATTTGTCATGCATGGGCCTAATTCATGAGAATAATTAACTAGCTGGTGGCATTTAACTGTTGTACATTTTTTATTAAGAAAATTGACAATTACGTGTTTGTTATGAATATACTTGAAGTCATTAAGGTTTTTCGATAGAACATATGATAACCAAGGTGTTAATAATCTTAGATATGACCAATAATACTGTGGAACCTTTTCGGGGTCATTGTCTGCGGGGTGAGAAATTTCAAGTCAGGCTAGATTTACTAGGCCAGTATAGAAAAACTACCAAAATTAGTTTTTATGACCCTTTATATTTTCCCATAGCAAAATTGTAGCTAAGGCTTAAATAAATAATCTGTAATATTAATAGGTAAGGTAAGTTTTTGTGACCGACGATTTGTTCTACAGTTTTCTCCCTATTTGGACTAAACGCATCTTATTTGAAAGGAATTTCTTTTTAGCTATCCACCAGACTTCCAGATTTTTAAATTTTTTTTGGAGTTATGCCCATTTACAGTTGTTGCAAATACATTCATAAACTTATACAATGCTATGTGTGTGTTTATTAAATTTATTAATTTGATTCTAAAAAAAGGAGTTTGTTTTCTTCATTCACAATAATAATTGTGTTAAATTGAAAAATTATTTTGGACATAAACCAAAAAAGTGTTGAATTGTGAATTGGGCCAATCATTTATTAAATGAAAAAAATGAATAAAATTTTCTAGAATTTGCACTCGAATTTCAGGGGCTGGGTTCTGCTAATTTTTATTAATATATCCATTTAAAAAATAGAATATAAGTAAGAGGGTTTAATTCGCCTATACTGAGTCTCTGATACCCCACAGCTGTGTTTTAAATTTTCTTTAGTATCTTGAATTATTGAAAAATTAAATAATTTGATTAATTTAGTTAATACAGAATTATTACAGGCATATTAACTTTTTTAATTTCTTGAAGATTTATCCACATTTTAAGCCATATCTTGGCGCAATAATATCCGATATACTCCATTTTAAATACCGAATTGCTCAAAATAATGACAAACAACATTAACCGAAGTTTACCCCGGTGATTAGTTTATTTTTTTAATAAGCATGATTTTAACAGACAGACAGACAGACGGACAGATGGACATTGTTATATTGACCCGAGTTGTTATAGAATAATTTGCGATTTCTGGTATACGATACTAGTTAGTAATTTTCTAAGTGTCATGTAAAAAAGCCATATCAAAGAATAATTTTTTTTTTACAAAGGTACTAGCAGTAACGCGATGCGCTTCGCTACACCCATCGTAACCGAAATAAATAAACTGGGAGTACATTTTTTAAAAAACCATTTTATTTATTTTTGGCGATTTTTGATTTTGTCGAGTTTTGTTTTTGCGATTTTAGATTTTGGTCATTTTTGATTTTGTCGATTTTTATCTTTAGCGATTTTTTGCGATATTCGGTTTTGGCAATTTTTGATTTTGGCGATTTTTGTTATTCGCGATTCTCGGACTTAACTTGGGCTTTTTCTGTTGCTATTTTGATTTTGGCGATTTTTGTTTTTTGTGATTTTTTATTTTGGCGATCTTTGATTATAGCGATTTTTGAATTTTGTCGATTTGTGGTTTTAGCGGTTTTCTGTTGTCTATGATTTTTGATTTTGACGACTTTTTATTTTTGGCGACTTTTGTTATTTGCGATTTTCGGTTTTGGCGATTTTTGTTTTTGGTGATTCCGCCCACGACTGCTCTCATAGGTAATTAAAGTACTTGTCAAAAGTTTCAAGACTGTAATTTCCATAGTACTTCATATTTATTTTTTGTATATAATGTGTCATACCACGCACATTGGTGATTCCGCCTTTTTTGTTCTGACTACTCACATTAATAACACATGAACTCAGAAAAAGTTCTAAGGCATTCAATACTCCAAATATATGACATTTAATATTCACTTTGTATGGGGGGTACCACGCCCACTGATCTGATCCCATCCATTTTTTTTTCGACTACTAAGGTTGATAACTTATGAACCTAGAGAAAGTTGCAAGGCTTTCACTATTACAGTACTCCAATTATCTATAATATTAATAGGCTAGGCGATTTCTTGTGACTGATGTTTTGTTCTACCGTTTTATCCCAATTTTGATCAAATGTATATTATTTGAAAGGTATTTCTTTTTAGCCGTTTTGCAGATTTACAGATTTTAAAATTTTTTCCTTTATTTTGAGTAAATTTCGTTTAAAGTTGCTACTAACACATACGTTAAATTATACAATGCTATGTGTGTATGTATTAAATTAGTTAATGTGTTTGTATTAAAAATGAGTTTGTTTTTTTTGTGTTGATTGTGAATTGGCTATAATTGATTAGCATACCTTCAGGGTCTTTATTTAATGAAAAAATAAAATTTCCTAGAATTTGCACTCGAATTTCGAGGGCTGGAATCTGCTAGTATGATATTAAATACTTACTTTGCATGAGGGTGCCACGCCCACTGGTCCGATATCGCCCATTTTGAATATGTCATTAGGGTGGCACTTAATAAAAACCGTGTCCAAACTCTCGGTCTCATCCCCTAGAAATATGCGAATGCAAAAAGCTGAGAAATACAACGAAATTTATACAAAGAAATTTTGAGGTGCCTCAACGCGACTGAAAATTTCAACTGTGTTTATATGGGGAAAATATGACTTTCTTTTTTCAGATTTTACGAAAATTTCGTTCTATAGTGTAATTTTTTCGACAAGTATTTATATGAATCGATTTCAGTATTAAATTGTCTTTTCAAAAAGCTATATGTATTTAAAATCGAATAAAAACTCACCAAGAAATAACAAATGCCCCAGACCACTTTTGTCCAAAAAAAAACTTTAGGTCAAGAAATGTGATGAACATTTTTTCAACTTTATAAATTGATTAAAGCCATAATTTTTTTTGGTCTCTATACCTATAGGGACTCAGATATGAAGTATTGTTTTATTAACACGTTGTTAACATATTGCACAATGGACCAAAAATGGAAAATTTTTTGATAAAATTTTGGAAACTCCTTTTTTAAGTTTTAAAAAATTTTCTTTAACAAAATTTCAAAAAAAGGATTTGACACCTTAAGGTTTTATTAAATACATATGAGAGATTAACTTAGTGAATTTTTAGGTAAATCCCTTTGCCAGAATTTTTTTTACAAAGAATTTTTTTTGCGGATTTCGAGAAAAATTAGTTTTTTTTGTTAAATATTCAGTAAATGTACCTCTTTCTAAATACTTTATATCAAAAATTTATCAGTTTTCTACTTTTAACTGTTATATTTTATCTCAATAGCCTAGGGTTTCGGAAAAAAATAATATGACCCCTTTGGACTTGGGGTCACATATGAAACCAAGATAATAAAAGACAATTTATTCAAAAATATCAAATATTTTGTAAGTGCTGTTGAATTTTTATATGTAATGCTTAAAATATAATAACCATATGTGCAAGCCTTCCATGCTAAAAATTTGGAATAAATCGAACAACGCTAACCCATTCCTTGCCGAGGCCAAACTATGAATTTTGGCATATTTTAATAAATTAATTGTTCTAGTAAACTAGATGAAACCCTTGCTATGGGTTGGGAAATAAAATTTTCATCTAGTTTACTAGAACAATTAATTTTTTTCAATTTGCCAAAATTCAAAGTTTGGCTCCGGCAAGGATTGGGTTAACGTTGGTCGATTTATTCCAAATTTTTAGCATGGAAGACTTGCATATTTGGTTATTATATTTTAAGCGTCACATCTAAAACTTCAACAGCACTTACAAAATATTTGATTTTTTTAAAATAAATTGTCTTTCATTAGCTTGGGGTCATATGTGACACCAAGTCCAAAAGGGTTAATGGGGTCATATCATTTTTTTTTCCGAAAGCCTAGGCTATTAAGATAAAATATAACATTTAAAAGTAGAAAACTGATAAATTTTTGAAACAAAGTATTTAGAAAGAGCACATTTACTGAATATTTCACAAAAAACAAATTTTTCTCGAATTCCGCAAAAAAAAATTTTTTTATACAAAAAAGTCTGCCAAAGGAATTTACTTAAAAATTCACACAGTTAATCTCTAATATATATTTAACAAAATTTAAAAGTGCCAGATCCTTTTTTTTTAAATTTTGTTTAAGAAAATTTTTTAAAAATTAAAAATGGAGTTTTCAAACTTTTATTAAAAAAATTTTCAATCTTTGGTCTCATTTCGCAATAGGTTAACAACGTGGTAATAAAACAACACTTCATATTAGCAGATTCCAGCGCTCGAAATTCGAGTGCAATTTCTAGGCAGCTTTATTTTTCAACTTAGCCAATTCTCAAACCAACACTTTATGGTTTATTATTATTGTGAATGAAGATTACAAACTCATTAACAAATTTAATAAACACACACATAGCATTGTATAATTTTATGTGTGTTAGTAGGAACTTTAAATGCAATTTGCTCCAAATATAGGGAAAAATTTTAAAATCTGTAAATCTGCAAACGGCTAAAAACAAATACCTTTCAAATAATATACCTTTCAAATAAATCGGGATAAAACGGTAGAACAAAACATCGGTGACAAGAAATCGCCTAGCCTATTAATATTATAGATCTGAGTACTTATAGGTATAGAGACCAAAAAAAAATATGGCTTTAATATTTTGTTAAAGTTGAAAAAATTTTCATAACATTTCATGACCAGGTTTTTTTGGCACAAAAGTGGCCTGGGGCATCTGTTATATCTTGGCGAGTTTTTATTCGATTTTAAGGTCATATAATTTTTGAAAAGACAATTTAGTATTCATATCGATTCATATAACAACTTGTTGACAAAATTAAACTGTAGAACGAAATTTTCGTAAAATCTAAAAAAAATCATATTTTCCTCATATACTTGAAATTTTCAGTCGCGTTGAGGCACCTCTAAAATTTTTTTGATTGACCCAAAACTTTGTATTTCTCAGTTTTTTTACTATTCACTTATTTATAGGGGGTGAGACCGTGAGTTTGGACACTTTTTGATGTGAAAACATCTATACGCGCAGCGGGGTAAATTTCAAAAACAGCGTAACGTAAGCGTAACATGTGAGTCGTAAGACAAAATGTGATTGTATTGGTGAAAAAATTATGATATTATGATAACCTGTTTGAAAATTAAAAATGAAAAATAAAAAATGAAAAAAAAAAAAAATGAAAAATAAAAAATGAAAAACGAAAAATAAAAAATGAAAAATGAAAAATAAAAAATGAAAAATTAAAAATGAAAAATAAAAAATGAAAAATGAAAAATGAAAAATGAAAGATGAGAAATGAAAAATGAAAAATGAAAAATAAAAAATGAAAAATGAAAAATTAAAAATTTAAAATTTAAAATTAAAAATTAAAAATTAAAAATTAAAAATTAAAAATTAAAAATTAAAAATTAAAAATTAAAAATTAAAAATTAAAAATTAAAAATTAAAAATTAAAAATTAAAAATTAAAAATTAAAAATTAAAAATTAAAAATTAAAAATTAAAAATTAAAAATTAAAAATTAAAAATTAAAAATTAAAAATTAAAAATTAAAAATTAAAAATTAAAAATTAAAAATTAAAAATTAAAAATTAAAAATTAAAAATTAAAAATTAAAAATTAAAAATTAAAAATTAAAAATTAAAAATTAAAAATTAAAAATTAAAAATTAAAAATTAAAATTTAAAAACTAAAAATTAAAAATTAAAAATTAAAAATTAAAAATTAAAAATTAAAAATTAAAAATTAAAAATAAAAAATTAAAAATTAAAAACTAAAAATTAAAAATTAAAAATTAAAAATTAAAAATTAAAAATTAAAAATTAAAAATTAAAAATTAAAAATTAAAAATTAAAAATTAAAAATTAAAAATTAAAAATTAAAAATTAAAAATTAAAAATTAAAAATTAAAAATTAAAAATTAAAAATTAAAAATTAAAAATTAAAAATTAAAAATTAAAAATTAAAAATTAAAAATTAAAAATTAAAAATTAAAAATTAAAAATTAAAAATTAAAAATTAAAAATTAAAAATTAAAAATTAAAAATTAAAAATTAAAAATTAAAAATTAAAAATTAAAAATTAAAAATTAAAAATTAAAAATTAAAAATTAAAAATTAAAAATTAAAAATTAAAAATTAAAAATTAAAAATTAAAAATTAAAAATTAAAAATTAAAAATTAAAAATTAAAAATTAAAAATTAAAAATTAAAAATTAAAAATTAAAAATTAAAAATTAAAAATTAAAAATTAAAAATTAAAAATTAAAAATTAAAAATTAAAAATTAAAAATTAAAAATTAAAAATTAAAAATTAAAAATTAAAAATTAAAAATTAAAAATTAAAAATTAAAAATTAAAAATTAAAAATTAAAAATTAAAAATTAAAAATTAAAAATTAAAAATTAAAAATTAAAAATTAAAAATTAAAAATTAAAAATTAAAAATTAAAAATTAAAAATTAAAAATTAAAAATTAAAAATTAAAAATTAAAAATTAAAAATTAAAAATTAAAAATTAAAAATTAAAAATTAAAAATTAAAAATTAAAAATTAAAAATTAAAAATTAAAAATTAAAAATTAAAAATTAAAAATTAAAAATTAAAAATTAAAAATTAAAAATTAAAAATTAAAAATTAAAAATTAAAAATTAAAAATTAAAAATTAAAAATTAAAAATTAAAAATTAAAAATTAAAAATTAAAAATTAAAAATTAAAAATTAAAAATTAAAAATTAAAAATTAAAAATTAAAAATTAAAAATTAAAAATTAAAAATTAAAAATTAAAAATTAAAAATTAAAAATTAAAAATTAAAAATTAAAAATTAAAAATTAAAAATTAAAAATTAAAAATTAAAAATTAAAAATTAAAAATTAAAAATGAAAAATTAAAAATTAAAAATAAAAAATGAAAAATAAAAAAATGAAAAATAAAAATGAAAAATTAAAAATGAGAAATGAAAAACGAAAAATGAAAAACGAAAAAGGAAAAATGAAAATAAAAAATGAAAAATGAAAAAAAAAATTAAAAATGGAAAATAAAAAATTAAGAATAAAAATGACAAACAAAAAATTAAAAATGACAAATGAAAAATGAAAAATTAAAAAATAAAAAATGAAAAAATGAAAAATAAAAAATGAAAAATTAAAATTAAAAATTAAAAATAAGAAATGAGAAAAAAAAATTAAAATGAAAAATGAAAAACGAAAAATAAAAAATTAACCGGTTAAAATAATAAATAATAATAATAAATGATACGCCTTCTGTTTGATTTTAAGAAAGTGCTATAAAAAAATCTTTAATTGTTAGATGTTTACACATCTCCCCTGCGATCGGACTCACATGATTTTTTTTTTTATTAAGGGCCACCCTAATGTACATATACATAGTTTCAGAACTCTTGCTATCGTATGACTCCACATATTATATGTTAAAAATTCTACGTCCATTAGAAAAATCAAAAAAAAAATATTTTTCCTTCCGGATAGGCAGTTACCTAATGTAAAAATTTCAAGACGATTGGTCCGATCGGTGGTGTAGTCTCCTATAAACCGCAAACAAACAAACGTATAAAAGTACAAACATACAAAACTGCATTTTTATATATAAGATGATAAGACGCTTTTCAAAAGTGCTTAATACCTTTTACTTACAGATTTTTCCTAAAAGTTGATATACTTGAAAAAAGAAAATAAGATTCAGAGGAAATAAATCCAATTAATAGGTATCATATGCAAATGCTTATACTTTCTTTGATAAGTCTATATTTTTTTCTTCATAAATTTTAATTACAAGTTGTGATTATATTTATCTTGTTAGTTTATTTATTTCTAAGTTTACTAAAAAAAAAATCTGCATTGTTTTAAACACTTAAAATGGTAATAATATTTTTAGAATTTTAAGCAAAAGAATACTTTATGCATTTATATTAGGAATTCTCCCTAGTTTTATTACAAAGAATTGGATTTTAAGTGCTTACTTTACATATTTATTAGTTTTCTGTTTTGTTTATTTTTATATATAAAAATATATATTAAAATATATAAACTAAAACCAAGATAATGTAATATCATACATCTTTTTTGTATCCAAAATCAATAGTGTATATATATTACTCTTATTTTTGGTAAAGAAAATTGAATGTAAATTCTTAAAATTGCATACATCCAAATGCAAATGTATGTGGATTAGGATGGCACACACAGAAAAAGAAATAGTTGAAATTTTGTTGCCACTCCAAGAATTTACTTTGGTAATAAAAGTTTTTGTTTAAATTTTTAATTATTTTCAAATGTGATAGATTTTCTTCGCTTACAATATTATTATCTTATATCTGGCAAAATTAAAGTATCTACGAAAGCAAATTAAGTTCTGCTTACCAATCAACGTAGTTATAAAAATTGTTTGAAGAATTTAATTGAGGCAACTATATTAAAAGGGGTAAAAATTGTTGCAATCATAAATATTGGGGATTGGGGATATTTTAAACATTAAAATGTGTTCATAGATATTGTTATAAATTGTTGGTTATTATGATGAAATCAAATTTGTATTTAGAATTAATTTTAATTTTGCACCCAGAACAAATAACAAACGCTTAGCGAATTATATTTCAGACAATTGTTTTAATTAAAAGTTGCAAACAATATTTGATGTCTTCTTCAACACAGGGTGTTGAATTGATTAGCATACGTTTAAGCTCTTATGAAATTATTTATAATAAGTATATTATTTAATTTAAATTAAAATATTTTTAACACATTTTATATAAAAATTTTTAAAATTCTGTACTTCTGCTCCATATGAATAACTATGCCAATTTTCATATTCCTCCGTGCCCGCATTATGCTTGAAAAGGGATGAAAAAAATTTAAAATCGGTAACCATAACAAAAATTATTTTTGCCCGCCTTCTCAAAATATGGTCCACAGTGCGCCGGTGCATTGTCATGATGGTAGAAGATTTTTTCTTATTTATCAATCTGTCCAGTGACTCAACATAGTACTTGGGCAATTATTGTTTTTCCTTTCTCCAAGTAATCAATAAATATTATACCACGTGCATCCCAACAAAGACTAACCATTACCTTTGGTTAGCTTTGGTCAGATCTTACACGCTTGCTACCACTTCTAAGACTATCTATTTGACTCTGCTGTATAATAATGAATCCACGTCTCATCCGATGTTATAAATCGACGTAAAAATTCAGTTAAATTTACTTCAACCATCTCCATAGCATAATTTGAATCATGAACACGTTTCAGTTTTTATTCAGCTGTTAAAAATCGAGCAGAAAGCTTTTTCATATTAAAATGATCAAGTAATATATGCTGAACTCACTCTGTTGATATCTTTATAATGCTGGCAATCTCATTTGCTTAAATTTTTCGATCATTCAGTACAACCTGATGCAGTTTTTCTACGTTTTCTTCGGTAACTGCCTCATTTGGACGATCAGAATGATCTGCCTTATTTGTGCTCGTACGAGCACGTTTAAATTTGGAATACCACGTTTTAACCATTGAAGATTCACCATAATGTTTCTCAATCCATGTACAATATCCATATCAATACATGTACAGTATTTTTTCCACCAAAAATCAATGTTTAATCAAAACACGAAACTTTTTGCAGTCCAATTTTGCTCAAACTTTGAAAGCAGCATAATTTTAACTTTTTTGTAATTAATGTTATGGTAACTTTTGTTTGCTATTAATGAAATGTCAGGAAATTTTATACTATTTTTCTAGCAGTTGGTCCTATTGACTAAACAGAAAAAATTGCACTTGTCATGCAATCTATATGTGAGGCCATGTACTCTCCACTCCATATAGTATTTTGCTGGAAATTTATAGAATAAAACCGATAGCCTCAGCTGCTAGTGTTTTATTTCTTAGTTATAATTTTAATTATAATTAAAATATTGTAAATAAATAAATAAAAATATAAGAATAAAAATTATAAAAAGCAAATCATTTTCTGAAAGACTAGTTGGCAATGATTAAAATTGTATACTTGAATCAGTTCTCCAAAATTTACCTCTATATGATTTTTATGCATAAAAATTTCGAAATCGGCCCCTGGTAAAATTTATATTAGCTATATAACATTTTTTATTTGTTGAAAATGACATGAATAAATTCAGCATAAATGATGAAAATAAATTTAAAAATTTTAATACAAACCTATTTACATTTATAAAAATTTTCTAAAAAAAAACCCCCAACAAAAAAGAAGCATAATTCAAATATGGAGTAACCCATTCCACATCAAAAAAAATATTTATACTCTCAGTGTGTACAAGAAATAATTATAACCAAATCAAACCATCAAATAAAAAGTTATTCATAATTCACTTTTATGACATTTAAAGCACCTTCAACTTTATTGACAAAAGGAAAAAAAGCCAACTTCAAAAATTCAATTGCTTGTAATATTTCAAAATACATAAAATAAACTGAAATTCTACAGTTCTCGTACTGTCAGCGTAATAAACATATTAAAATAATAAAATAATAAAAAACCAAAAAAAATATTTATGTTTTGATATAAATGAATGAATGTTTTTATTTTTTTTATTTTGTCTGGTAATAGAATACATATGTCATCTTATGTTGTGGTATGACACTTCTTACTAATATTTCACATGAACACTACGCGAGACTTAATTAAGTACCTTTTTATAAAAAAGTAAATTTTCAAAAAAAAAAAAAAAAAAAAAAAATTAATTAATCTCTTCCAAAAAGGAGTGCTGCAAAAATATTTTTTTGTTAAAGATGCGTTATTTTGGATAAGGTTTAAAAAAAAAGCTTTTTGTTTCAATCCGGGCCACGACCCCTACTTCAATACCTTTTCTTATATTTATATCGATTCAAAAATGAGTACAGCCATTATTAAAATTACGTAATACTGTATTCATTAGTTTAAAATAAAATGTGAGTCCGATCGCAGGGGAGATGTGTAAAACAATAGTAATTAAAGATTTTTTTATAGAACTTTCTTAAAATCAAACAGAAAGCGTATCACTTATAGCAGTCAACTGCAGGGGCTCTGTTAATATAAAAATATTTATTATTATGTATTATTTCAACCGGTTAATTTTTCGTTGTTTATTTTTTATTTTTAGTTTTTCGTTTTTCATTTTTAATTTTTAATTTTTTTTTTAATTTTTAATTTTTTATTTTTAATTTTTCATTTTTTAATTTTAATTTTTCATTTTTTATTTTTCAATTTTCATTTTTTATTTTTCATTTTTAATTTTTTTCTTCATTTTTCAGTTTTCATTTTTCAATTTTTATTTTTCTTTTTTCATTTTTTATTTTTCATTTTTTATTATTCAATTTTCATTTTTTATTTTTCATTTTTTATATTTAATTTTTTATTTTTAATTTTTAATTTTTTATTTTTCATTACTCGTTTTTAATTTTAGTTCTTCATTTTTCATTTCTTATTTTTCATGTTTCATGTTTCATTTTTCATTTTAATTTTTTTTTATTTTTCGTTTTTATTTTTTATTTTCATTTTTTAATTTTTAATTTTTCATTTTTAATTTTTTTTCTTCATTTTCCATTTTTTATTTTTCTTTTTTCATTTTTCATTTTTTATTTTTCATTTTTTATTTTTCAATTTTAATTTTTTATTTTTCATTTTTTATGTTTAATTTTTTATTTTTCATTTTTAATTTTCCATTTTTCATTTTTTATTTTTCATTACTCATTTTTTTTTTTAATTTTAGTTATTCATTTTTCATTTCTTATTTTTCATGTTTCATTTTGTATGTATTTTGTATGATGAAATTTGGTGTTAAGTCTTTTATTGGCCGTGGGATGAACGCTATTGAAATTGGTGAGAATCGGTCCATGTTCAGACCTAGCCCCCATACAAAGGCCCCTATGAAATTTACATATATTGCCATAAGATCCAAATTATCATACAAATATTAGTCAAATTGGGTTTGTATGTATATATTACATCCATTAGTCAGTAGTCCAAAAATGATCCCTATTGGACAACTCTTAGTCATAGTCCCCATATGGAGCTGCTTTCCGATCTTCACTTAAAGCTATCAAAAAACAAAAATATTGCACGATTCTTTTCAAAATTTTTTGTTTATATTTTTGCAAAATACAAGAGACATTACCAAACATGGTCAGGATCGGTCCATCCATCCTAGTCCCCATATAGATATAGCATCCGATATGAACTTTTTCATACCTGCAGCCGAAAAAATTAATAAAAATCCCACTCAAATTTGGTTTATTCTTATTTTCTATATCCAGTTAGTTGGGCCTGAGAGATAGGGTCTCTAAACTCATGGTATAGGGTATCGTATAGTCGCTCTAGACCAACTATAATTTTCTTACTGGTTTATTTTTAATTTTTTAGATTTAATTTTTTATTATTCATTTTTTATTTTTAATTTTTCCTTTTTATTTTTTTATTTTTAATTTTTAATTTTTTATTTTTAATTTTTTTCTTAATTTTTTATTTTTCATTTTTAATGTTTTTTCGTTTTTCATTTTTCAAAATTCTTTTTCATTTTTCGTTTTTCATTTTTTATTTTTAATTTTTTATTTTTCATTTTTAATTTTAATTTTTCATTTTTTATTTTTCATTTTTCATTTTTTATTTTTCAATTTTCATTTTTTATTTTTCTTTTTTTATATTTAATTTTTTATTTTTCATCATAATTTTTCATTTTTTATTTTTCATTTTTCATTTTAGTTTTTCATTTTTCACTTCTTATTTTTCATGTTTCATTTTTTATTTTTTAGTTTTAGTTTTTTATTATTCATTTTTTATTTTTCCTTTTTCATTTTTATTTTTTATTTATAATTTTTAATTTTTTATTTTTCATTTTTCATTTTTTATTTTTCATTTTCATTTTTCATTTTTTATTTTTCATTTTTATTCTTAATTTTTTATTTTTAATTTTTAATGTTTTTTTGTTTTTCATTTTTCAAATTTTATTTTTCAATTTTCGTTTTTCATTTTTTATTTTTCATTTTTCATTATTCATTTTTAATTTTTCGTTTTTCATTTTTATTTTTCTTTTTTTATTTTTCATTTTTCTTTTTTTTTATCATATTTTATTTTTCGTTTTTTATGTTTCGTTTTTCATTTTTCATTTTTCAATTTTCATTTTTCATTTTTTATTCTACATTTTTAATTTTTCGTTTTTAATTTTTAATTTTTCATTTTTTTTTCATTTTTAATCTTTAATTTTTCATTTTTCATTTTTCATTTTTAATTTTAAAACAGGTTATCATAATATCATAATTTTTTCACAAATACAATCACATTTTGTCTTACGACTGACATGTTACGTTCACATCCTACGGCCACATGTTACGCTGTTTTTGAAATTTACCGCGCTGCGCGTATAGATGTTTACACATGTTGTGTTCGCCCCAATTGAGATCAATACATCCGAAAATGTCAAAAAAATCCACGATATGGTGTTGGAAGGTCAACGAGTAAAAGTGCATGAGATTGTTGATGCCATAGGCATTTCAGAAGGCAGTGTAGTTTCGATTTTAAATGATCAGTTGGGTTTGAGAAAGCTGTCTGCAAGACGGGATCCGCGTTTGCTCTCAATTGAACATAAACGTAATCGTGTGACAACTTCAAAGGATTGTTTGGAGTTGCTTAACCGCAATTCGAATTGGAACCTCATCCGCCATATTCTCCGGATTTAGCCCCTAGTGACTATTTCCTATTTCCAAACTTAAAGAAATGGCTCGGTGAAAAGAGATTTAGCTCTAACGATGAAATTATTGATCAAACAATTGCCTATTTTATGGACCTCGAAAAATCCTATTTTTTGGAAGGGATACAAAAATTGGACTAAGTGTATTGAGCTAAAAGGAGATTATGTTGAAAAATAAATTTTTTGTTGCCAAAATTTTTTGTTGTCACGGACTTATTGATCCGCCTTCGTATTTTGTGTATTAGTTTTCTGCAAAAATTGTTTTTTAAACTCAATATGAGGTTGGATAGACTTTGCGTTGGAGAACCTCGCTCGACATTTTGTCAACGAATCTACCAATTTTTATTTTTCTTCTGTGGTAATTTTGGTCCGTTCTTGGATAATTTTTTTTTTTTTTTTTTTAAGCGTATTTCCGCGAAGACGAGTGGCTGTCTGCAGATTCTAATTTGGCTAGTTTTTTATTTTTTTTTGCAGCGACAGACCAAAGCCTCTGGTGGGAATCGAACCCGCGACCCCCGCAAGATAGGCGAGCACGCTACCTACTCACCTACCGGGGCGCTTAATCACTTCCTTTAACATTTCTTTGGATGTAATTGAATGCAGACGAATCAGCCGTTCCAACAAGTCGCACAGTTTCGGGACATTGTATACTAGGCAAAACTTCGAATTGTGAGACGTGTGTTTCGGGTCATTGTCTTGCTGAAACATATAATCGGTACCCAGTGCTAATTCTTCAATGCTTGGCTTCAAATTCCCTTTTAATGTGTCTATGTAGACTTTAGCATCCATTATAGAAAGTATAAATACCAAATTGCCTACTCCCCGCTAAGACATGCACCCCCAAATCATACTATCACCTCCACCGTGGATCTAGGATCGAACGATTTTCTTGGTTTTCTCCACACCAGCTATCTGCCTTTTATGCCAAAAATGCAAAACTTGCTCTCATCAGTGAAAAGCACCTTTTGCCAGAACTCTCTCGGCTTGTTAGTATATTCTCTTAGCAAAGGCTTTCTTGGAGCTATATGACTGCGGAAATTTGCAGTTTTCGAAGTTCTCCGAACAGTCTCCTTACTAATTTTCTTCTTACATTGTTGCGGTTAATCTGAGTTCTGTTGGACAAACCGAAAGACAGATTGTTTCTTCCAGTGTGTTAATATAGTTGGAGGACCAAAACGCGGGCTGGACACAAAGACTCCACTCTTTTTATAGCTATTCCTCTTTCATAGAGGAATGAGTTCTTCCTACTGTTTTTCCAATTTATCCTAGATTTTTTCCTTCTCTCCATAGCTTAACAATATTATTTCTTTCTCCGACATTATCTTTTCTCTTTTGACCCATTATAACTTTTTTCAATTACATAAACAAAAAACAAAACAAATGCTAGATGCTAGATTTAATACTTTAAACTATGGGAAAGTACCGTTTGACATTTTGTACGCTACGAATGACACAATAGAAATTATATTATAATTATAAATTATTATAAAGTAAAGGAAGAAAATACGCACAACATTTTCGAAAACTAAAGAGGGGTGTTATGTATTATTTTGGAATAATTTAAACAAATTTGTATTAATTTTATTGTAATTGTTTTTAATTTATAAACTTTTGGTGCTTTGTACGCACATTTATGCTGCTGTACTTACTATATCTGCCTACTTCTGCATAAAGCATATCTAAATATTCTGTAATTAGTTTCTTTAAATTGATATCAGCAATATCAACTGAATCCATGTCATCATTGAGAAGTAAAAAAGATGAATATTGCTTGAATACGGCTTTTCCATAAAATAATGTTGCTCACAAAACTCTTATTATTATTATTTTTTTTCTTTATTGTCCAACTCTCTGGGGATGCTCCCTACAGATGCAGTGCTTTGTGTTGATCTCAGGAAAATAGGTTGTTGGAAGGAGGAAAGAGGGAGTAGTGTTTGGAAAGACATGTGCGGAGAGTTTATTCCACTTACGGCTAGTTCGATTGATAAACGAATTCTCTCTGTAATGCATTGTACGGTCAACAGGACAATAGATTGCAAACGGATGTGATCTACTAGAGAAGCGGGTAGAGTGAACTGAAACTCGAACACTTGGAATGAGTTCGTTAATTTGAGATGAACATTTCCCATGGTAGTATCTATAGAGTAGTGTTACACAACACACATTCAGACGATGTTCCATCGAGTCAATGGTGTCGGATACCCTACTGGCATTAATGAGCACCAACGCCCTTCTTGGTACGCGGTCCAGTAGCTCTAATATAGACTTTGAAGCTCCTACTCATATATGGGGGCTGAATTCCATTTTCGGTTGTATGTAAGTGGTATAGATTTTACGGAGATCAAAAGGTGTGAAGTAATTTTTTCACAATTTTGGAAAACAAAGACGGAAAGTCTATTGCTGTACCTGTCATGTTGACTTAACCACATTGTGATCTTAGCACTGGGTGGTATACTATGCGTCTACCTGCGCCCCGCGATAAGATGGATTACAAACTTGGAGATATGTGTCTCACATTCTCACCACCCTTTGGGTTTGGGTCGGGCCTATCTAAATCCTGTTGCTCTAAGGGTTGCAATGCCCGGTTGAACGTAACTCCACGTCGAACTGTGTTCTTTCCGCGATGTTTAGCTACCACAGCCTCCACAAACTCCTCGAGGGGCCGTTCCCAAAAAAAAAAGCCATTTAAGGTTCAACACTTTCTTGTAGATCACCATCAGTACGTGCAAAAACACGTATCCATAAAAAAACAACATAACCGTCAAATCCACCTTTTGTCTACTACGTTTAACTTTACCAATTATCGCCATCAGGGACCATCATCAACAACTTTCCGATCACACTTTCAACCGGTCTCCTACTTGTCTTGGATGCTGTATTGGCATCTACAGCTGTCTCAAACGCCTTCGTCTCGTCTTCAACTCACACTCTTGCATCAAACTTCTCCGTAGTGGTGTCTTGTCACCCACACTCGGTCTCGTTTTCAACTCGTGTACCATAGTTTACATCTTGGGACACCATGAGACACCTTGGGACACCGTACAATTATGGGATGTGACAACCATTTCTCTGGCAGATTTTTATACCTCCAGTTTTATGTTTGTGTTTGTACTCTTTCTGACCTGGACAATTCCGTGAATCATTCTCGGGCATATGGCTTATCCGTGGTACCTATATAAAGCTTTAGGTGAGGCTTTCGTTTCCAAACTGGCCGGTTTGGTTGCTTCCAGTTATCCCCCAGACAGGATCGCACAGGTAGACTTTGACCTTAAAGGTAAGCCGCTAGGAATAATCACCAGAATTAACTAAATTTGCCTAGCGTTGCCCAAGAGCACCACGTGGAGTTCGATTATAGCCATATATGTTGCCAACTTTGCTCTCCGATTCCTCAATACCTGTACCACCCATATATACATATGACATTGTTGAATCCAAGTCCCAGACCTAGTCAATAATAATTTTTTATTAAACTTTCTTAGATTTGTCGTGATTCCATAAGAAAAATAATAAACTATTATTTAATATTATGATACATGAGAAGATGAAATAAATCACTGCTGTGATGCTTCGTGCTGATTTTCCAGATGGACGTTGCAGAATTGTTAAATGCCCAGCACAAAACTGCTAAGGACCGTATAATATAGGACCATATATATAAAGGGTTTTTCAATAAGAGCGCCACAAAAGTTTTTTTAAATAAAACAAAAACGGTTTTGGATATCAATGAAATTCTTTATTCCTGTGAAAGCACGTTCGATGCCATTATGAAAATCGATCTCTTTTGCATGGCCACCACGGGCACGCTTGTAGAAGTCCAGATACTGAACCCAATTTTCGACGGTTTTCAAGCATAAATCGACCGATACTGCTGCAATTTCACGTTCGATATTCGTACGAAGTTCATCATTCGTCGCTGGCTTGTTGGCATAGCTCATAGACCTGACGTAGCCCCACAGGAAATAGTCCAATTAGGGCCAAAAATATTCGATTATCATTGAACGGTAGCGATTCCCATTCACAGTAACATGCCGGTCTTGATCATCAAGGAAGAAGTACGGCCCAATGACGCCGCCGGCCCACAAACCACAGCAAACCGTAATTTTTTCGGGATGCAATGATGACTCATGGAGTACGTGTAGATTGCTGTCAGACCAATAATGCATATTTTGTTTATTGACGAAGCCATTCAGCCAGAACTGAGCCTCATCGCTGAAGATGATTTTTCGATGAAAATCCGAATCATTTTCAACTTGTTGCTCAGCCCAATTCGCGAACACACAACGCTTCTGGTGGTCAAGCGGCTTCAGTTATTGCGTCAATTTGATCTTGTAAGGATGTAGGCCAAGATCTTTTCGCAAAATTCGACACTACGACGTCACAGAGATGCCCAACGCTTGATAACGACGTGTGAGAGACACATTTGGGCTTTCTTCAACTGAAGCCTCAGCGGCAGCAATATTCTCGACACTACGGGCACTTCTTTGTCTCCCTGGCACGGGAACATTTTGTGCTCAATTGATGATCTGCTAGGACGATTATTACAACCATAAATTGGACGTAGCGCTCTTAACGTTGAGGCCACTGACTCCGAATTTCGGTAGTAAATTTTAATAATTCCGACTCGTTGTTGGCTCGTGTATCTTTCCATCATGAAATGGCAAACCTTACTGAAGAGAAACGTCAAAAGAGCGGCAAGAAATATGGCGTCGTTTGCTGTCCCTGTCTTTCTACTTTTGTAGCGTCCCTGTTGAAAAACCCTTTATTATATGGTCTTTGAAACTGCTTTGTTGCATCTAAAGCGATACGCTCTGGTTTTACGCTGGCGTCCCTACTCCACACGATGTAACTGGCATGATGGCCGATTTGATCGAGGCGCAAAAGAAGGTGCATATCCTCTTGTCGGTCATGCTTCTACCAATAAGGAACAAAATATTTAGTTTTTCCGCTTTCGTGTATTTCAAAATTATTTTATTATACCTTTTCATGGAATGCTTCTATAGCGTTTCGAATCCAGTGCTAATTATCGTGAGTAATTGCAAAAATGAACGTCGTTTATCGGTTTTCTTTAACTGGCTTAATAAATGCAGCTAATGCTGAAATATCCACCATATTTTAGAACATTACAAGTGGCCAGCGGTTTGATGATCATTTGCAAGAATATGTGCCAAGCATCTTTATTAGCATTGTAATCCAGGATAACCATGGGCTTCCTTTATTCAGTTGTGTGTAAATCGCAAGGATAGTTGTAGACAGCAAAATTACCGCTTTAATCTGCTTTGGATTATATGAGCACAGTGATAAATCGCCTTCGTAGAAGCCAAACAATGAGCTGTAAACTGGACTTGCAGGTCTTTTCACCATACTTTTAAGCGTACTGTTCCAACAAATGCAGTTTTCTGCCTCACCAATTTAGGCGCCCTAGATTTACTTCACGCTCTTGACCAGGCAACTTCACAGAGTAAATGATTTATTTGATTTGATTGAATGATTTCTACCTGTATTCCGTACTTGGCTGGCTTAGACGGAATGTATTGTGGAAACAGTGTGCGGCCTCTATATGAGAATAATTGCTCGTCCACAGTCAGCGAATCGTACGGGATGTAAGCTGCTATCCAAAATACAGAGATTAGTATTTTGGAACATCTCAGGGGTAATGAGAGCAACTCCTACGGCAGCTATGGAAGTTCTCCTAAATATCACTCTGCTGCACTTATCAATCCAAGGAGAAGCTTTTAAACAAGCTATTGACCTTCACAGACTATACAATTTCAAGGAAGGCGATCATATGCGACACCTGAAGATCCTTGATAAAGCCAAAAGTATCAAAGATATGACTTTGTGTAGTGACTAGAAAGCACCTGTATTGGAACTTGAAAAGAACTACACTCTTCATATCCCCTGCAGTTTCGATTGGAAATTTAGCACTACATGATTGCATGAAGACGCCCAGAAATAGTACACTGACGGATCCAAAACAACAGAAGGAGTAGGAGCGGGGGTTTACAGACAAAGATGCAAACTCCACATCCCCCTATGTAATGAATCCGCAATATTTACAGCGGAACTATACGCAGTCAATTCAGCTACTGCTAAACTAGTGGAAAGAAACCTGACAAGGACGAAGATAAATCTTACGTTAGATGGCCAGGCTGTTCTAAAAGCACTGGAAAAATTGGTATGCCACCATAAATTCGGCCTCGAAAGAGCCCTAAATAAACTCATATGGATACCAGGTCATAAAGGGTACGTAGAAAATGAGGAAGCCGACGAACAGGCAAGAAATACAAATCATTGGTCCAAACCCTTAATTCGGATTCACCAGAAAAGACATAATCGAGAACATCGACAGATGGATTAAAAAAGAATCAATGGAGTATTGGAATGGACAATTACTACTTCAACTCTCAAAAAAATTCTTGCATCGAAGTGAAAAAAGGAGCAGGGATGCCCTAATATTGAACAGATCCCATCTAAGACTTCTATGTGGGGCATTCGCAGGGCACTTTGTGTGTATTTCGCTGAAAATAAAACGTGCAAATACTGCCTGGAGAACAATGAAGCCATGGATCATATACTAGCAAAATGTTCAGCGTTTGCAGATCTAAGGCACAAACTTTTTGACGAATCTGAAATCAGGGAGGAGGCATACAGAAAGGAGGAGGAGGCAGTGAAGGACATCATCAAGTTCCTAAATGTTGTAATGGACTAATAAAACAGGTGAGAACAAGAATCTGAAAGAGGGTGCACAATAGATCTACTTAGTCGCAGTGAAGGAGGGAATAACACTCAACCCGAAAACATCAACCCAAACATCGTCAATAGCAGCACTTTTACTGTTCATTAATCGCTCGCATTGCATAGTATAATCTTATATAATCGACCACGTCTTAAGTACGAAAGCGGGTATTAGGTGGTGCAACTTTGCTCCATTTCGTGGCATTTTTTAATATAAAATAACTATCAAAAGTTTCGGCAGTTTTGGAATGCAGTTTCTAATTCATCTTCGTTGTCTTCATATAGTTCATCTTTGATTTCCACATGCGGTTTTTTTTTTTTATAAATTTTAAGGGTAAGCAAGATGTAGCAAATCTTCTTTTGAAAGAAGTAATACAGGTACCAAAAAAAAAAAAAAAATCCAATAAAACTAATTAGCGATTTCTTCTAATAATAGTACAAGGTCCGCGTACTAAACGCGTAAACTATTACTCGTATCGCTACAAGGCCGGCTTTAATCGATTCAGCACACTTTTTTCTTGAAATATGTTTACGGTTGGGGTACTCTCAACCATTACAACAACAAGCGCCCCGGTAGGTGAGTAGGTAGCGTGCTCGCCTATCATGCTTTGGTGTGTCGCTGCAAAAAAAAAAAAAAAAAAAAACTAGCCAAAATTAGAATCTGCAGACAAGCCATCGGCTTCGCGGAACTAGGCTTAAAAAAAAAAAAAAAAAAAAAAAAAAAAAAAAAAAGGAGTTGTGAGAGTTTGATAGGGACGTTCTCAGAAACAGAGGAGTTAATTAACAACCTTTCTTGTTTTCTAAGTATTTAAAAAATACTGACGTAACAGAGCAGCATGGACTTCGGATTAAAAATCAGCGATACCCGCGCCCCCCGGCCCCCCTTAGTACACTTGCTTCGCCGCTGCTTATTTTTATTATCGATATTTATAATTTTGCACAAAAACCCGTGATTTTCGATACATCAACTAAGACTATCCATTTTGATATAAATATATTTAGAACAGAACTCTGGAGAAAGTGTATTCAAATAATGGTTAGTGTAAATACCAATTATTTGAATGTGTATGTAACGTGTATTACAATATGTTGTGATTCGCTCGAAAAAAAAAAAACAAGTCAAGACTGTATGTTTTTTCATCTGTCAAATGACTTATAAAAAAAAATTTATTTAAATAAAATTGATGAACAGTAAAAAAAAATCTGAAAGGATGAAAGTGAGGACAAATAAAAACCTTATGGTGGAAAGTACATAAAATATAAAACATATTTGTCTTAAGTCGCAGTTAGACTGTCTTTTTAAAATTATTCAAGAATTAAGTTGATATTCAAAATTGTTAGCCTGAGAATGGCAATTGACGTGATTATATACGTGATTATATATTGGAAAATGTAAGAATTCTAAAAATCCAGGAGCTTACTATAAGAAAACGACTAAAAAATTATGAATTCACTAAAATTAAAATCAAAGAACTTTTGCTTAAGACTTTTTTTGGAATAATGAGACCTCATTAAAAAATAAATATTTAAGGGGGTTGCTAAGAGGCTTATATATTCAGTTATTAGCTCTCCGTAACCAAGCAATATATTCTGTTATATAGGAAGGGGGGCTAAGCTAAAGGGAAAAATGCATTTAATATTTGATTTTTTTTTTTATGAATTTTTCTCAAGATTTCTAATATTATTTCTGCTCCAGTATAAACGCCATATTAACAATAGCAACGAGGTAACACTTATTAAGACGTGTTGCCAGAAATCTAACAAAGAATACTTCAAAATATCTGATAAGAAGATTTGCCAATAAAAAACAAATACTTCTTTTTTTAATTCTGTTGCTGTTGTTTGTATGCAAATATTATGGTTGTTACTGTGGTTTCATCGAACAGAAGAAAAAAATAATATTTGTTTTTGATGAAAGCAAAGCAAAAAAAAAAAAAACATAAAAATGTGGAAATGAGAAATATATTAAAGTAAACGGAAATTACTAAGAAATTCAGAAATTTACATCTGTTATTTGTAAGTTCGTCTTGAGGGGAGGGGGGGGGATAGAAAAAGGAAATTGTTTAAATTAAAAAACGAAAAACTAATAATTGTAAGAAATTCACACACAAACTTGCAGAAATTGAGATCAATTTTGACATTGAATTACGTTCTGGTTTGTTTTTCAGTGTGTGAGTGTTGATTTAAGTGGAAAATGTGATTTAGTTTTAAATTAATCAAATAAGTACAAATATTTGTATAATTTCAGGATTAGGTAAAAATAGAAGACCGCACAAAGTGAATGTATAGAACTGTTCATTGAATTTTTATGGACATGAAACTCAAGAAATTTTCAATTAAATTAATTATTTAGTGGTTTTATCTGATTGGTATAAAGCAAATGTACATAAGTATGTGTGTTTGTATATAAAAAGATATTTCTTTGTTTAAATAACTTTGGAAAAAGTATTTTTTATTGAAAAATAACTTTAAAGTAATAGGTATATTTTATTGAAAAAGCACCGATTTTCTTTAATAAGTATTTTTTACTATAGGTGTAACTTTTATTACAAAAGTACATTATATTAAAAAAAGAACCTTTCTTAAAAAATATATTTTCTTGAAAAGATATTTTTTTTTAAAGTGCTTCTTCTAAAAAAGTAGCTTTTCTGAAATAATACGTTTTATTAAAAATAAGTACTTTTTATATAAAGTTATATTTTCTACAAAAAATATCTTTTTTTAAAAAATTAGCTTTGCTTAACAAAGTACATTTTCCTACAAAAATGTCCTTTCTAAAAAAGTACCTTCAATTAAAAAAAGTACCTCTTATAAAAAGAGTAGATTTTCTTAAAAAGGCTTCTTCTTAAAAAAAATTCTTAAATAGTACATTTTGTTAAAAAATACCTTTTTATTAAAAGTGCATTTTATTAAAAAAATATATTTTACTAAATATGTACCTTTTATTAAAAAGTACCTTTAATTAAAAAAGTACCATGTATTTAAAAGTACCTTTAATTAAAAAAGTACCTTATATTAAAAAGTACTTTATATTAAAAAGTACATTTTATTAAAAAAGTACCTTATATTAAAAAGTACCTTTTATTAAAAAAGAACCTTTTATTAAAAAGTAACTTTTATTAAAAAAGTATTTTTTTTTTAAAACGTAATTTTTATATTTTTTTTGTGAAAGAGTAGCTTTTCTTAAAATAGTTCCTTTTATTAAAAACATAAATTTTCTTAATAAAGTACATTTTCTTAACACAATATACCCTTTCTTAAAATGTACATTTTATTAAAAAAGTACCCTTTATTAAAAAAGTACCCTTTATTAAAAAAGTACCTTTTATTAAAAAAGTACCTTTTATTAAAAAAAATCATGTGAGTCCGATCACAAGGGAGATGTGTAAACATCTAATAATTAAAGAAAACATCAACAACATATTTTCCAGTGCATAAAAAATAAGTCGATTATGCTGTTTTCTGAAATTCAATTGATGTTTTCTGAAATACAATTAATGTTCTCAGCAATCCAAATAATGCTTTTTGAAATTCAATTGATGTTTTCTGAAATTCTATTTATTTTTTCTGAAATTCAAATGATGTTTTCTGAAATACAATTGATGTTTTCTGAAATACAATTGATGTTTTCTGAAATTCTATTGATGTTTTCTTAAATTCAATTGAAGTTTTCTGAAACTCGAATGATGTTTTCTGAAATTATATTGATGTTTTCTGAAATTCTATTTATGTTTTCTGAAATTCAAATAATGTTTTCTGAAACTCGAATGTTTTCTGAAATTATATTGATGTTTTCTGAAATTCTTTTTATGTTTTCTGAAATTCAATTGATGTTTTCTGAAATACAATTGATGTTTTCTGAAATACAGTTGATGCTTTCTGAAATTCAAATGATGATTTTTGAAATTATATTGATGTTTTCTGAAATTCTATTTATGTTTTCTGAAATTCAAATGATGTTTTCTGAAATTATATTGATGGTTTCTGAAATACAATTGATGTTTTCTGAAATTCTATTGATGCTTTCTGAAATTCAAATGATGTTTTCTGAAATTATATTGATGTTTTCTGAAACTTGAATGATGTTTTCTGAAATTCTATTGATGTTTTCTGAAATTCAAAAGATGTTTTCTGAAATTATATAGATGATTACTGAAATAGAATTGATGTTTTCTGAAATACAATTGATGTTTTCTGAAAGACAATTGAAAAATATTTAGTTGTTTTGTAAGGTTTTGAGTTATTTTCTTAATGAGACTTTTTTATGCGGTCCCAATTCACCGCATTAAACAAATAATTTTTAGTTGCGTCGCGAAAACAATTTTTCATAACTACTCGTGAAGTTTTTTTTAAGAATTTTTTGTATAATTTTTTTTAATGCGGTCCCTAACCCTAGCACAAAAACAGGTTTGAGTGTATTTTTTTATGATACGATTTTCTTACGCTTTTCTTTACTTGGAAGACGGTATTATAATTTGCATTTTATATTAAGATGTCGTCATGTGACCTTCAAACAGAGCGGGTTCTAATATATGTTAAATTGATTTATGATGTACAATGGAACTTAAAGCTATTATTAACTAATTAAATTTAATTAAAATTTCAACTAACAAAATTTATTTATATTATATCCTAGTTAATGGAAAATATTCCAAATTTATATCAATTTAATGCTTAGTAAGAATCAATTTAATGCTTAATAGTATAATTACTAAAAATGTTTATTAACAAAAGTTGTTAACATATAATTGTTTATATGGTCTGAGGCGTTGCCAACTAACTATATTGAAAAAAGTACGAACAAAGACAACCATGTCAGTTAACACTGCTTTTGCATTATCTTTACTTGCATTCTATTATTACATCGTCATTCGTACGTAATAAAAACAGAAAAAAAGATTTCTTTAGAACTCAAATAAAACTTAAGAAAATACAGAAATATTTTGGTGGAATTCTACAAATCGTTGTGGTTTGTGAATAAAAACTTAATTATAGTTTATTGAGGAATAAAGTATTTATAAAAATACACATTAAAAATTCCACAAAATGCAGTCGGCTAGTAAAATAAATAATGTGTACACTATTTGACAAATAGTTGGTCAGGTAGTGTTCAAGAAAATGTTTAAAAAGAAAAAATGGTATCAAATATTTGGTCTATGGAGCTAATTTGAAAATTAAAAAAAGTGTTAAAAACACGAGTTACTTAGGTTTGTCTCTCCTACCACAATTCCAATTTCGAATGCATTGGGTAATTGCCCATGAACAGTTTCTCTTGAAAATATTTTTTCACCAATACAATCATAAGTCACACAGCGTTATCTCCTTCAGCTCACACCGATATAAGTTACGCTGTTTTTGTGATTGTATTGTGAAATAGAAATTTACCCCCCTGCGCGTATAGATGTTTACACATCAAAAAGTACCTTTTATTAAAAAGTACCTTTTATTAAAAAAAGTACCTTTTCTGAAAACAGTACCTTTTATGAAAACAGTACCTTTTATTAAAAAAGTACCATATATTAAAAAGTAACTTTTATTAAAAAAATTAATTTTATTAAAACAGTACCTTTTATTAAAAAGTACTAAAAAAGTACCCTTCCTTAAAATGTATTTTTTTCAAAAACACGCTTTTCTGAAAATATTTTTTTTTCTTACAAAAGGATATTCCCTTAAAACACATTTTGCTAAGTGAGTACATTTTTGGAAAAAATTAGATTTTCTTTAAAAAATACCTCTTTTTAAATGAATGGAAGTTCTTAGAATATTCCATTTTCTAAAAGTTGCCTTATTTCAAAAAAGTACTATGCTTAAAAAAGGACCTTTTCTTAAAAAGTACCTCTTCATAGAAAAATATTTTGCTTAGAAAAATATTTTTTTTTTATTAATTATCTAACCCATAAAAACAAAGTTTTTATTAAAACTCTTTCTTTCCTTATGCATATGAGTTTTGAATATCTCCGTGACTGGGTGTGACTATCTTAAAATTAATCTTTGGCCACAACTAGTCTATAAATAAAGTTTCATATCCATCGGATGAGGGGAAGTGGGGTTTTAATCTCTCCGTGACGGTGCGTGACTATGTCAAAGATAATCTTTTTTCGCAGCAAGTATATCGACCAAGTTTCAGATCGATCGGCTAATGGAAAATGGGTTCTAAATCATTCCGTGACTTTGCGTGACTATGTCGAAGTTGATCTTTCTTTACAGCAAGTATGTATATCGACCAAGTTTCAGATCGATCGGATGAGGGTAAATGACATTTAGATAACTCCTTGACTGTGCGTGGCCATGCGTGACTGTGCGTGACTAAATCAAAGTTAATTTTTGTTTTCACAGCAAGTGTATGGACCCAGTTTCAGATCGATCGAATGAGGGGAAATCACATTTAGATCATTCCGTGACTGTGCGGTACCATGCGTGACTGTGCATGACTATGTAAAAGGTAATCTTTTTTTCACAGCAAGTGAATGTACCAAGTTTCAGATCGATCGGATGAGGGGAATGACTTTAGATCACTCCGTGACTATGCGTGACCGCGCGAGTTAAGTAATGGAAAGTCACTTTAATTTTTATGTTTATAAAGAACCAAAAATGTTTCAACTTTATTGTTTCACATTGATCTTAAGACTAAATTTACAAAAATATTTTTCTTTTTAAGTCTAACTTCAGAATTCAGTTTTACTTTATCAATACTTTTTCAAGTGTCAGCAAAAGATACAATTATTGGGCAATCAATATTATTTGTTTATAAAACATTTATGATTGCTAGACACAATAGGTTGTTGTGTTTGGTTCTTTTTTTTGTGGGCAACGACTTCTTGTAGTTTTACAAGTGTCGTTTGCCTAAATTTTTATTTATATTTTATTGTCATGGTTTAGTGTTTCAACTTTTTGATTAACGACTTTTTATGTATTTTCAAAAGTGTCGTTGACTTAAGTTTTTATTTTAAATATTGATTTAATATAGTTTCTATATCTTTTGTAGAGGTTCGTTGTGTATGTGGAAGTACATACGTAACTCGCGTGACTAGCCCAAAATTAATCTGTAGTCACAACAAGATTATAGGCCAAGCTCCAGATCAATTGGATAAGGGGGAATGGGGTTGCCCCACGACAGACAGAGAGATTGAGTTAAAAGAAAGAGTTTAAAAAAGTACCTTTTATTATAAAAATTATTTTGAATCAAAAAGTACCTTTTATGAAAAGAGTACATTTTATTAAATACAGATATACCTTTTATTAAAAAAGTACCTTGTACTAAAAAAGTACCTTGTATTAAAAAATTATATTTTCTTAAAAAGATTATTTTTTTAAATGCTTCTTCCTAAAATATTAGCTATGCTGAAAAAATACATTTTATTAAAAAAGTACTTTTTATATAAAATTACGTTTTGTTAAAGAGAAACTTTTCTTAACCAAATATATTTGTTAAAAAAAGTAGCTTTTCTTAAAAAAGTTCCTTTTATGAAAAAAAAAAAAAAATACATTTTCTTAATAAAGTACGTTTTCCTACAAAATTCCCTTTCTTAAAAAGTACCTTTTATTAAAAAAGTACCTTTTATTAAAAAAGTACCTTTTATTAAAAAAGTACCTTTTATTAAAAAAGTACATTTTATTAAAAAAGTACATTTTATTAAAAAAGTAACGTTTACTAAAAGAGTAGATTTTCCTAAAAAGTGAACTTTCTTAAAGAAAAAAATTTTCTGTAAAAAGCTCCTTTTGTTAAAAAATACCTTTTTATCAAAAAACTACCTTTTGTTAAAAAAGTAAATTTTTTTAAAAAAGTTTATTTTATTACAGATGTACCTTTCATTAAAGAAGTAGCTTTTATTAAAAAAGTATCTACTATTAGTTAAGTACCTTTTATTAAAAAAGGACCTTTTATTACAAAAGTACCCTTTATTAAAAAAGTATATTTTCTTAAAAAATATATTTTTTCTTAAAAAAGTAGCTTTTACTAAAGATGTACCTTTATTTAAAAAGTACCTTTTACTAAAGATGTACCTTTATTTAAAAGGTACCTTTTATTAAAAAGTGCCCTTTATTAAAAAAGTACCTTTAATTAAAAAAGTGCCCTTTATTAAAAAATTATCTTTTGTTAAGAAAGCAGCTTTTATTAAAAAGTACCTTTTGTTCAAAAGTACCTTCTTTTAAAAATGTACCTTTCTTTAAAAAAGTATCTTTTATTAAAAAAGTACCTTTTATTAAAAGAGTACCTTTTACCTTTTATTAGAAAAGTACCTTTTATTAAAAAAGTTTCTTTTGTTAAATGAGTGCCTTTTATTAAAAAAGCACCATTTATTAGAAAAGTACCTTTGATTAAAAAAGTATATTTTGTTAAATAAGTGCCTTTTATTAAAAAAGTACCTTTTATTAAAAAAGTACCTTTTATTAAAAAAGTACCTTTTATTAAAAAAGTACCTTTTATTAAAAAAGTACCTTTTATTAAAAAAGTACCTTTTACTAAAAAAGTACCTTTTATTAAAAAAGTACCTTTTATTAAAAGAGTACCTTTTACCTTTTATTAGAAAAGTACCTTTGATTAAAAAAGTATCTTTTGTTAAATAAGAGCCTTTTATTAAAAAAGTACCTTTTATTAAAAAGTACCTTTTATTAAAAAAGTACCTTTTATTAAAAAACTACCTTTTACTAAAAAAAGTACCGTTTATTAGAAAAATTCCCTTTACTAGAAGAGTACCTTTTATTAAAATAATATGTATATTTTCTTATAAAAGATATTTTTCTTCTTAAAAAGTAGCTTTTACTAAAGATGTACCATTTATTAAAAAAGTGATTTTTATTAACAAAGTGCCTTTTATTAAAAAGTACCTTTTACTAAAAAAGTACCTTTTCTTAAAAAAGTATATTTTCTTAACATTGAATTTTTTTAAATTTTTATGCCCTATATCACTATGTGGTTTGGGCATAACGACTTTGTGCTGCTGTTTGTAACTACCAATAATATTTGACCTAGACCCATCTCTTATTATACCGATCGAATCAGAATCACTAACTGATTCGATTTAAAGATGTCCTTCCGTCCGTCTGTGTGTCCATGTAAACCTTCTTATCAAACTGCAGGTCGCAAATATGAATATATTGTGATGAAAGTTGGTATATTAGCTTTTATCGGCCATAGGATGAAAGCTGTTGAAATTGGTGAGAATCGGTCCATGTTCAGACCTAGCCCCCATACAAATGACCCCTATGAAATCAACATAAATTGCCATAAGATCTAAATTATCATATAAATCTTAGTCAAATTGGGTTTGTATGTATTTATTACATCCATTAATCAGTAGTCCAAAAATGATCCCTATTGGACAACTCTTAGTCATAGCCCCCATATAACGCCGCTTCCCGATCTTCGCTTAAATCTATAAAAAAACAAAAATATTGCACAGATTTTTCTCAAATTTGGTTTGTATATATTTTTTCTAAATATAAGTGACTTTACCAAGTATGGTCAGGATCGGTACATTTTTCGACTTAGGCCCCATACAAATATAGCATCCGATATGCACTTTTTCATATCTGCAGCGAAAAAATTAATAAAAATCTCACTAAAATTTGGTTTATGCTTATTTTCTATATCCAGTTAGTTGGGCCTATGAGATAGGGTCTCTAAATGCATGGTAGAGGGTATCATGTAGTCGGTCTATACCGACTATAATTTTCTTACTTGTTTTAAGTTTTTTTTAAAGAGAAAATACCTCTTATTAGAAAAGTACTTTTTACATGAATTTACGTTTCGTTAAAGAGTAACTTTTCTTTAAAAAAAACTTTTTTTTTTAAAGCAGCTTTCCTTAAAAAACGTTCGTTATATTGAAAAAATAAAGTTTTTTATTAAAAAAATAAATTTTCTTAATAAAGTACCTTTTCCTAAAAAAATACCCTTTCTTAAAAAGTACCTTTTATTAAAAAAAGTATCTTTTATTAAAAAAGTATCTTTTATTAGAAGAGTAGAATTTTCCTCAAAAAGTACCTTTTGTTAAAAAATACCTTTTTATTCAAAAAGTAATTTTTATTAAAAAAGTACCTTATATTAAAATAGTATGTTTTTTTTTTTAAATTTACCATTCTTAAAAAAGTACCTTTCACTTCAAAAATACCTTTTATTAAAAAAGTATCTTTTCTTAAAAAGTATATTTTCTTAAAAAACATTTTTTTAAGTGCTTCTTCTTAAAAAAGTAGCTTTGCTGAAAAAAGAACCTCTTATTAAAAAAGTACTTTTCATATAAAAGTTACGTTTTGTTAAAGAGTAATTTTTCTTAAAAAATTATCCTTTAAAAATATACCTTTTATTAAAAAAGTACCTTTTATTTAAAGAGTAGATTTTCTTAAAAAGTGCCTTTTCTTAAAAAAATCCATTTTCTTAAAAAATGCCTTTTATTAAAAAGAAAATTTTACTAAAAAGTATATTTTACTAAAGATGTACATTTTATTAAAAAGCACCTTTCATTAAAAAGGTACCTTTTATTAAAAAAGTACCTCACACTATAAAGTTGGTCTTACTAATGATATACCTTAAGAAATATCATTTTATTAGAAAAGTCCGTTTACTAAAAAAATTAACTTTCTTAAAAAACTACATCTTATTAAAAAATAACTTTTATTAAAAAAGTACCTGTTATCAAAACAGTACCCTTTATTCAAAAAGTACCTTTTATTAAAAAATACCTCTTTTATAAAAAATAACTTTTATTAGAAAAGCACCTTTTACTAAAAAAATTTTAATAAAAAGTGTCATTTATTAAAAAGCGTCCTTTATTAGAAAGTCTCCTTTATTTAAAAAGTACCTGTATTACAAAGATACCTTTTTTGAACATTACACAGGCCTATTAAAATTAGACTTTTTTCTACAGTGAGATCCCAAAATTATTTTTCGTATAATTTTAAATGAAAAATCCGAATTTTGTTTAAAGGAACTTTTATAAATAAAATCTTTATTTAAAAAAGTAGATTTTTTTAATAGTAACTTTATTAAAAATGTACTGTTTAATAAAAAAATTACCTTTTAGTTATTCGGATGTATCGCTAAAAATTATGTGAGAAATAACTTGGAGATCACAGTGAGGAAACAAAAGCCTACTTTTAATAGGCCTGTGTGTTGATAATTCAACAAACTTGACTTAGCAGCATTAAATATGTTAGTTTAATTTTTATTATAAAGAAGATCTTTAAATTCGTTTATAATCTCATCAAATTAATTTTTTCAGCGAGTTGTAAGTGCACATTTGAGGAGATTGTAACTGTGTACATGATGAAAATTTTCTCTTTTATTTTTTGTTTTATTTTTTTTATTTCATTTAGAGTTAAAAAAAATTAAAGAAAAGATTAAGTTTTGTTGTTAAAGTTTTAAAGTGTTTAAGTTTGGAAAGACAAAATCGTCAACACTTTGGGCTAGAAGAAAAAGTTTTTTTTTTTGATTCTTTGTTGTGCTAGTATTTTTTAAAGATTGCGCACGTAGTAAACTAGTATAAAAAACGATTTAGTTTTTAATATACTCAAAACACGAAAGAAAACATGTTTGTTGATTTTCGCCTTGAAATCATAAATAAAATAAATCCGAAGAAGGGTAAATACGTTTAAAGCAAATATTTTATAGAAAATTTTCCATGAAATGTTTAAACAATTTTCAAAAATTTTATAAGCGTATTTATTTAAAAAAAGTTTATATATTTTTTACAATTTCAAGATTTTTGATTAAAATATTTTGTATAGTTTATTTTAAGAGTAAGATTATTTATAGCTTTTTCATATTAAGAAAATGTATTGCATAATTTTAGGGTTACATGTTCACATAATTTTATTGCATATTTTGTAGCTAGTTATTTTTTTCCTTTTTTTTTTTAGAAATTTCACTATTTATTACAAACTTTTAAAAATACCATACAATTTTTTTGTTTTCCATAAAAAACTCTTTAAATGTTACAAAAATGTATATGACATTTTAGAAACAAACGAAATATTTCAAACTTTTCTAACAGACGTACCAAAACATGACAACAAAAATAGCTTAAGTGACATGGTATTCAATTTTGGTTTTTGATGAAAATCGATCATTTGCATCATTTATCAAAATTTCGTGGATATACGAAATACCATCAGGAATTTATAGAAAACACAATTTAGTGTGTTTACATACGAAAGACTATTTTAATTTCGTCACTTAAGCTATTTTTGCGGTCATGGTTCGGTTAATGTGTTGGTTGCTACATACTCATACATACATATATAGTACATGTCATTGAGTTAAAAAAAAAAAAATAAACTTTTTACGCATTACCAGCTTTTACGCAGTTGAAATAGAAAAGCTACCATGAAACTACTACATAAATGCTACAGAAAACTGACAACTGTAGAAAATCCTTAAAAAGTTTGATGACATGCACTTCATGCAGCAGTTAGATTTTAAGGATTTCTTGAAAGTAATGGCATGCAAAATGGTGTAATGTGTTTTGAAGCACAAAACTTCAAAAATCTAAGTAATATTATTAAATTATGCCGCTAGTTAGAATTAAAATTTAAACTCGTTATAGATTTAAAGTGCAATGAATTAAGTCGTTATTCTGACATATTTGCAGATTACTGTTGCATGGTTGTCGTCTTAGTTTTAAATCACATTAGGTATCAGTTTTCCTTATGTTCGAATAGCTAAACCACAATATTATTCTATTCATAATTCAAATTTTATTTTAATCAAATCTGAGCATTATAACAAATCGTTTGTATCTGTATCGTTTGTATCTGCCAATAGTTTTAACCTAGAATTACCAAATGTCCTTTAGTCAAATCTGAACTTAATTAATAGATATATATTTTTTTTTTTTGTTAATGTTTAATCCACAAAAAGTTTTTTCTACGACTTAAATAAGATCCGATTGCAGGACTTCTGAAAATTTAAATCATAATTTAATCATACGATTCATTTAATTCGATATATCGGGTCAATCCCAAAGATTGTTCTAGTCCGAGTTAAACTATCGATTTCAGCTAGGAATTTCTGAAAGTTTAAATATAACGATATTGAAAAATTAGGATTCCATTGAAGGAAATGTAAAGTTAAAATCTGGGCTCAATTATAATTGTTCAAAATTATTCAAAATTAGTGCTAAACGAAACCAAGGATAAGTCGTACGTCTGTTTAAAGATAAAATTTAAAATGTTGTGTTTGTTTAAGTCACAATTTTGGTTTCCAATGTGCTTAAACAAAAACAAAATCGACTGTTTCTCAATTTTGAAAGCCGTATAACTGAACTGGTGAACCGAAAACCGTGTTTTATGACGCCTAATAGTTTTTTTTCGCTCTTAGTGGTAATATGTTTGTATAAAATTTCACTTTGTTTTTTTTTTTTTTTTTTATGGTTAATCGAAAACAGATATCTATATCGGTTAACCGATTTTTTATAAAGCTTTTTATATGCCAATTTCAAAATCAAGGGCCAGTTATAGGTCTTTTTAAAGACAAAGTCTATGATGTTGTATTTTTTTAGTCAAAATTAGTGTTCTTTGAAAACCGTGTAAACGAAAATTATAAATAATGGTTAATGACAAACCGGGTTTTGTGACGGTTAACCGGTTTTTTTATTTATGTTTTCAATGGCAATAAGTTTTGCACCAAATTTAACTTCTTTTGAAAACTGGTTAATTGAAAATTTGTGGTTAACCTATAACCGGGCTTCATTATCGGTTAACTGGTTTTTTTATATGTCGGTTTTAATGCCAGTAAATTTTGTATCAAACTTCAGGCTTTGTTTACCAGCCAGTTAACTGAGAATCGTTATTTATGGTTAACCAAAAACCGGGTTTGTGTGTTGGTTACCCGTTTTTTATTCAATTTTTAATGCTAATAAATTAACTGAACATCTATATTTATGATTAACTAAAAACAGTTTATTATTTAATTTTTATCGCTAATACGTGTCATGTAATCTTAAACAAAAACCGATTTTTTGTATTGTTTAACCGGTTTTTTATAAAGGTGTTATTGCCAATACATTTTGTATCATATTTCATTTTTTGTTTGTAAGCCAGTTAACTGAAAATTTTTATAAATGGTTAACCAAAAACCGAGTTTGTGTGTCGGTTACCCGATTTTTATTTAATTTTTAATGCTAATAGGTGTCATATAATATATAAGTTTTTTTGTTTACGAACTGTTTATCTAAGGATCTTAACCAAAAATTGATTTCCTGTCTCGGTTATCCGGTTTTTTGTAGAGCTTTTAATGCCAATAATGTAATGAATAAAATGAATAAAATTTCAGTTTTTGTTTGCGAACCAATTTTTGTTCCTGGTGAACCAAATCCGGTTCTTGGGTTTCTTTATTTAATTTGAATGCTAATAAGCTTCATACAATATTTCGCATAATATGTTCGCAAGCCAATTAACTGAAAGTCTCCACCAAAACCCGAGTTTCTTATCGGTTAACCGCATCAATAAGTTTGGTATCAAATTAATTTTTTTGAAACCCTTTTGTGATTGGACGAAAACCGTGTTTGTGTGTCGGCAAACCGAGTTCTTTACGCTTTAAGTTCTTATAAGTTTCGTAGTATCTATAATATTAATAGGTTAGGCGATTTCTTGTGACCGATGTTTTGTTCTACCGTTTTGTCCCGATTTTGACAAAACATGTTTTTTTGAAAGATATTTCTTTTTAGCTGTTCACCAGACTTACAGATTTTAAATCTTTTGCCTTTATTTTGCGAAAATTGCATTTAAAGTTGCTACTAACACATATATAAAGTTATACAATGCTATGTGTAAGTTTATTAAATTTGTTAAAATGAACCAAAAAAGTGTTGGTTTGTGAATTGGCTAAGTTGAAAAAAAAGTTGCCCAAAATTTGCACTCGAATTTCGAGCGCTGGAATCTGCTAGTAGTAGATAACTATGCAATTAATAGTAAAGTACTGCAATTGCCTTAAACGAATCCGAGACAATTTTAAGGTTTGGCTTAAATTTTAAGAAAAAGTTGTATTTGAAAAAAATTAACTCTTCAGCATAAAAGTTAGCTATTGAGTTGCGGAAGTATTAGATCGAAGTCTTTCTAGAAAATTCTTAGCAAAACAATTTTTCATAAATAAACATCATTAAAACATTTAAAACACCGTGCAATTGCCACTTGTTGGGGGGGGGGTTGATAAATTCCAATTTATGATGAAAGTACTAGGCCAGTATAGTAAAACCTCCAAAGGGTTTGGCGTTCTCAGCCCAAACTTTTTTTATGACCTTTTAAATTTTTTCCTTATGTTGATGTTTGTTGCTTAGATTTTCAGCTATAACTCAGGAACCATTGATGATTTTTCATTTGATTCTTCAGCTAATAGCCTCAGCAAATCAAGTTGTACTAAGTTTATCGAATGAAACCTTTAACAAATTTTAATTTTTCCCCTTTTTTAATAATTTCTTTTAACAGTATGAAATATTCAGGGCGTGTGATTATTACACAAGGGAACAAAATTGAACTTTTTTTGTGTTGATTTGAAATTTATAGCAAATTTTTACTAATTTGAGGTCGCTGATTTCAAATCTGCACTTGGTTTTTTTCTATCAGCTCGACTTTTCGAGATATACCGTTATGTTCAAAATTAAGGCACTTCCGCTACATATATTGGAATAACTTGAAAACGGTTCACCATATTAAATTAAAAAAAAAATCCGAAACTCGCAAACAATATTCTCTTAAAGCCGTGCTTACTTTGTTTTTAAATTTTCCAAGTAGTTTTAGAGATATCGTTCAAGTTTTGAAAAAAAAATTAAAATTTTTTAAAAAAAAACATTTTTTTTGTTCTTTAAAAATTCCTAAAAAATAAAAATGGGACAAAAATCACAGTTTTGGTCTACAAACAGTTAGTTAAATATATTTCGAATAAAATGAGCTTTATTTCATTGCAATCGGATTTGATTTTGATTTTGTTCACGATTTACTGAATTGATATAAATCGCGATTTCCATACAAAAATAACATTTTCTAATGTGTAAGTGTTTGTATGTAATAAGTTAGTTTTTTATGATTCTAAGAATTAAAAAAATTAAGTAATAAAAAAAGATTATTTCATTTTTATGGTCAGCTATACTTTTTAATTTAACACAAAAAGAGAATTTTAAAGAAAAATAAAAAATTTTAATACACAAATATTACAATGTAATTACAACTCATCGAAAAATTTTCTTTTATAAGATTTTCTTAAATAACCTTGTTTAGAGGGATTTGTTTTAATGCTCCAGCAATAGTCCGCCATCATATGCTTATCCCAGTGACCCTCTATAGTGCGGATATCTTGATGGAAACGTTCACCTTGTTCTTCACTGAAGTCTCCAAGATTTTCAGGGAAACAATCCAAATGACTGTGTAGGTAGTGCACCTTAATGCTCATATTACAACCAAGCTGCTTGAAATGTGACAACATGTTATCCACGTGGTCCGAATAGTGCTCACCCTTTTTGTTTCCCAGGAAATTGCGCACTATCCAAACAAATTCATTCCAAGCATTTCTTTCAATATCTGTCATGGAATTACTAAAATTTTCATCATTGATTAATTTTTTGATTTGAGGGCCATCAAAAATGCCAGCTTTCAGTTTCTCCGAACTCAAATTGTTGAACTTTTTACTGATATATCTAAAACAATCACCGTCCTTGTTGAGAGCTTTGACAAATTGTTTCATAAGTCCTAGCTTGATATGGAGAGGTGGCAGTATTATGCGATCCCTGGGCACAAGTGGTTGATTAACTATATTGAAATAAAGCTCATTTTATTCGAAATATATTTAACTAACTGTTTGTAGACCAAAACTGTGATTTTTGTCCCATTTTTATTTTTTAGGAATTTTTAAAGAACAAAAAAAATGTTTTTTTTTAAAAAATTTTAATTTTTTTTTCAAAACTTGAACGATATCTCCAAAACTACTTGGAAAATTTAAAAACAAAGTAAGCACGGCTTTAAGAGAATATTGTTTGCGAGTTTCGGATTTTTTTTTTAATTTAATATGGTGAACCGTTTTCAAGTTATTCCAATATATGTAGCGGAAGTGCCTTAATTTTGAACATAAAGGTATATCTCGAAAAGTCGAGCTGATAGAAAAAAACCAAGGGCAGATTTGGATTCAGCGTCCCAAATAACCTTAAAAACAATATTCAGTTCTTAATCAACAGAACCATTGTTCCCTTGTGTTATTTAATAGTGGACTAGAAAAGATGTACACATACGATTGATATTTTTAATATTAAATCAAACATTCATCAGTATTTTTGAAGTTTTACATCTATAATATTAACAGGCTAGGCTATTTCTTGTGACCGATGTTTTGATCTACTGTTTTATCCCGACTGTGACCAAACGTATATTATTTGAAGGGTATTTCTTTTTAGCTGTTCACCAGCCTTACAAATTTTAAAATTTTTGCCTTTATTTTGAGTAAATTGAATTTAAAGTTGCTACTAACACATACATAACATGTGTGTGTTTATTGAGTTTCTTAATGTATTTGTAAGTTTGTTGTTCTTCATTCCCAATAATAATAAACCAAAAGTGTTGGTTTGTGAATTTGCTAAGTTGATAAAAAGTTGCCTAGAATTTGCACTTGAATTTCGAGCGCTAGAATCTGCTAGTGAATGTGTTAATAAGAATTACTTATCTAAGCCTTAGACACAATTTAGGTAAACAAATGAGAAAAGAAAACATCCATGGTTTTTGTGTTATAGCTGAAAAAATGTTTGGCCTGAGGAGTACAGAGACATTAGAAGTTTTATTATATTGACCCAATACTTTCACACTCTTGGGATTTCTCACCCCCCTAAACAATGACTCAAAAAATACTCCACAGTATAGTCAACGATTGGATTTCCCTAAAAGTTCAGTTTAGGTGTGAATTAGAATAATATGACAAATATGAAAGTATATCTTAAAATACTGACTTTCTTCTCTATTTGTGTGGGAGATTAAAATAAAAACGTCAAGTTTAATATTTATACTTAAAAACTTAAACGAAATGAAATTTAAAATAAAATTCCAAAAAATTTAAATTATCAAAGAGAGTTTTTTATGGAACCAATAAGAAGCCAATATTAATAATTATCCTATAATAATATGTAGCCCAAAAATATAAACGGAAATCAGTAACAAAATATATATATTTAAAAAGTTTTTATAATTGCCATTTTCTACGATATTCCAAACATTGGAGCATGCGATAATGACCTTTGACCTTCCACAAAAAAAAATTTGCTGCATGCCGTTTTAAACCATATTCCAAATATCGTAACATGTGATAATGACCTTTGACCTTTCGCAAATAAAATTTTGCTGTATGGCATTTTAAAACACGTGTTAATAGCTTTTATATAAGAGATCGGCTTTTTATTTTGACTAGCAGATTCCAGTCCTCGAAATTCGAGTGCAAATTCTAGGAAATTTTATTTTTTCATTAAATAAAGACCCTAAAGGTATGCTAATCAATTATAGCCAATTCACAAATCAACACAAAAACAAACTCATTTTTATTGCAAACACATTAACAAATTTAATAAACACACATAGCATTGTATAATTTTATGTATGTGTTATAGCAACTTTAAATGCAATTTACTCCAAAATAAAGCAAAAAAATTTAAAAATCTGTAAATCTGCAAAACGGCTAAAAATAAATGCCTTTCAAATAATATACGTTAGGTCAAAATCGGGACAAAACGGTAGAACAAAACATCGGTCACAAGGAATCGCCTAGCCTATTAATATTATATATTATTCATCAAAACAAGAATATGATAATTCACATTAGAAACAAAACCAAAGATGAAAGTTAAAATCTGTGGTCATTAAAAAAAACAGTGTTCAAACTCTCGATCGCGCCCCCTAGAAATATAAGAATAGCAAAAAAAAAAAAAAAACTGAGAAACACAAAGTTTTGGGCCAATCAAAAAACATTTAGAGGTGGCTCAACGCGATTGAAAATTTCAAGTGTGTTTTATATGGGGAAAATATGACTTTCTTTCAGATTTTACGAAAATTTCGTTCTATAGTTTAATTTTTCCAACAAATTGTTATATAATTCGAGATCACTATTAAATTATCTTTCCAAAAAGCTATAAAACATCAAAGTAGAAAAAAAAAAGTACTCGCCAAGAAAGAGCAAATGCCCCAGACCACTTTTCTGCAAAAAAAAAAAACTAGATCATGAAATTTGATGGCATTCTTTTCAAATGGCATTTTAGTCTCTATACCTGTAAGTACTCAGATATGAAGTATTGTTTTATTACCACCTTGTTAACCTATTAAGAATTGAGACCAAATATGGAAATTTTTTTGATAAAATTTTGAAAACTCCTTTTTTAAGTTTTGAAAAATTTTCTTAAACATAATTAAAAAAAATTGTTCTATCTCTTCAGAGTCTTGTTAAATACATGTTAGAGATTAACTGAGTGAATTTTTAGATAAATTCCTGTGCCACAATTTTTTTGACAATGATTTTATTTTTGCGGATTTCGAGAAAAATGGGATTTTTGTAAAATATTCTGTAAATGTACTGTTTCTAAATACTTTGTATCAAAAATTCATCACTTTTTTACTTTTAAATGTAATATTTTATCTTAATAGCTTAGGGTTTCTGAAAAAAATATTATGACATCATTAACCCTTTTGGAATTGGGGTCACATATGATCCCAAGCTAATAAAAAACAATTTATTCAAAAAATTCAAATATTTTGTAAGTGCTATTGAATTTTTCGATGCGACGCTTAAAATATAATAACTAAATGTGTAGAACTTTCGTTCCTAAAATTTGGGATAAATCCGAGAACGCTAACCCATTATTTGATAAGGCCAGCTTTGGATTTTAAGATATTTTTAAATAAAAATTACCGAAAACGAGTTTTTCTAATAATGTCGATGAAACCACTATTTAGAATTTAAGAAAAATAATTAGTTTAATTTTTATTTGTTTAACCCTTCATACTCCTTGGCTCAAAATTATCGTTTGTGATATATCTTTGCTGCAATTATCTGCTTAAATTAAAACAACTTTTAACAAATTTTGTTATAAAATTGTTTTTCATGTATAAAAACTATCTATATATTTCTAAATAAAATACGAAGACCCACAAATGACCCAAAGCTAATAAAAACATTTTATCCAAAAGAATATGACTATAGAATTAATATAATAATCTATAATATTAAAAGGCAAGGCGATTCCTTGTGACAGGTGTAAGTTTCACAGTTTTACCCCGATATTGATAAAAAATTTATCATTTGGAAGGTATTTCTTTTTAGCTGTTACCCAGATTTACAGATTTTCTTTCCTGGAATATTTTTTTGGAGTTATGTTAGTATAAAATTGCTACTAACACATACATAAAATTATACAACGCTATGTTTGTGGTTATTAAATTTGTTAATGTGTTTGTGTTAATGCGTTGAGTTCGTTTTCTTCATTTAAAATGAGTTCAATTGGGAAGCATACTTTTAGGGTCTTTATTAAATAAAAATATAAAACTTCCTAGAATTTGCACTCGAATTTCGAGTGCTGGAATCTACTAGTATAAAATTAAAGAAAAGCAATATTTATTGCAAGTCGTAAGTGATTACAGAAAACAAAACTAAACCATCCTTAAATACACCAAAATAAATATAATTAATTTTATATTTCATATTCTTTTGAATAAATTGTCTTTTATTAGCTTCGGGTCATTTGTGGGTCTTCCTATTTTATTTAGAAAAATATAGATAGTTTTTATACATAGAAAACAATTTTATAACAAAAATGGTTAAAAGTTGTTTAAATTTAAGCAGATAATTGCACCAAAGATATATCACAATGAATTATTTTGAACCCAGGAGCACTGAAGGGTTAAATAAATAAAAATTAAACGAATTATTTTTCTTAAATTCTAAATAGTGATTTCATCGACTTTAATAGAAAAACTAGTTTTCGGTAATTTTTATATAAAAATATCTTAAAATCCAAAGCTGGCCTTGGCAAATAATGGGTTAATTTTCTCGGACTTATCCCAAATTTTAGGTACGGAAGTTCTACATATTTAGTTATTATATTTTAAGCGTCGCATCTAAAAATTCAATAGCACTTACAAAATATTTGAATTTTTTGGATAAATTGTTTTTTATTAGCTTGGGGTCATATGCGACCCCAATTCCAAAAGGGTTAATGGGGTCATAATATTTTTTCCGAAACCCTAGGCTATTGAGATAAAATTTAACATTTAAAAGTACAAATTTGATGAAGTTTTGATGCAAAGTATTTAGAATAGTACATTTACAGAATATTTTAAAAAAATCCCGTTTTTGTCGAAATCCGCAAAAACAAAATCGTTGTCAAAAAAATTCTGGCACAGGGATTTACCTAAAAATTCACATAGTTTATCTCTAATATACATTAAATGAGACCTTGAAGAGCAAGATCAATTTTTTAAAATTTTGTTTAAGAAAATTTTTCAAAATTTGAAAAAGGAGTTTTCAAAATTTTATCAAAAATAATTTCCATTTTCGGTCTCAATGCTTAATAGGTCAGCAACGTGTTATTAACACCATACTTCATATGTGAGTACTTGGTGGTATAGAGACTAAAAGAAAAATCATGGCTTTAATAAATTTGTTAAATTTGAAAAAATATTCATCAGATTTCTTAACCTAGCGTTTTTTTGGCACAAAAGTGGTCTGGGGCATTTGCTAGTTCTTGGCTAGTTTTTATTCGATTTTGAAGTTTTATAGCTTTTTGGAAAGATAATTTAACACTGATCCCGATTTATATAATTATATATAATAATTTGTCAGAAAAATTAAGCTATAGAACGAAATTTTCGTAACATCTGAAAAATCGTCTATTTTCCCATATAAAAACACTTGAAATTTTCAATCGCGTTGAGCCATCTCTAAATGTTTTTTGATTGGCCCAAAACTTTGTATTTCTCAGTTTTTTGCTATTCGCATATTTTTAGGGGGTGCGACCGAGAGTTTGAACACTTTTCTTTTTCTCCATATTGTAGGACGTTAATTTTATACTAGCAGATTCCAGCCCTCGAAATTAGAGTGGAAATTCTAGGAAATTTAATTTTTTCATTAAATAGCGACCCTAAAGGTATGCTAACCAATTAAGCCAATTCACAAATCAACACAAAAAACAAACTTATTTTTATTACAAACACACTAATAAATTTAATAACACACACACAGCATTGTATAATTTTATGTATGTGTTAGTAGCAACTTTAAATGCAATTTACTCAAAATAAAAGAAAAAAAGTAAAGAATCTGTAAATCTGCAAAATGGCTAAAAAGAATTTCCTTTCAAACAATATCCGTTTGGTCCAAATCAGGATAAAACGGTAGAACAAAACATCGGTCACAAGCAATCGCCTAGCCTATTAATATATAGATGAAATCAGAGCTCAAGCGTCATTTTAAATTTAAATCTTAGCTCATTCTTAATTAAATCAAAGAAAAACAAATTGATCAAAATTTTGTATGAATCAAAAACAGGACAAATTCATTGCTCTTCAAAGAACTTCTTTGAGTCAGTATCAAAGCTCAATCTAAAATTTACTGTTTATATAAAATATTGCCAAATACATACGAAACAACCTAAATTTTTTTTGAAATTTCATAGTCTTTATTTTTGGTCTCTACAACAGATATTGTGAAAAATTAATAAAATTATTATCCTGTTAAAAAAATTATATTAAAAATTCCATTCGCAAACAGTTTATCCCTTAGCTGGGCAGACATTTTCTCTACACTCTATTGATATGTTTTAAATAGATTATTGTAAATACTTTCATGGTGTGGTATGAATAGTAGATTAATTTGCTGTCTGGCAATATACATTATGCATCATAAAAAACAAATGTAATATGCCTAAAGGTATGCAACGGTATTACAACATTTTAAAATTTAATTAATTTAATTAAAGCATATTTCAGAAAATAATTAAATAAGTAAATAAAACTTGATTTTACGACATTAAAAAAAATAATTTATAAAGTCTAGGGCGACTTAAAATACGTTACACCATTAGCTTCAATAAAGCATGGGTATTGGATCTCAAAATGGTCGGCTCATATTGAGCGTAATATTTTCTGCTTACATCAACAAATAATTTTGTTGGTCACATATTTAATAAAATATCCTAAAGATAGAATATTTGTATGGGCGCTTGGTTTTTAAAGTGAACTAATACCATAAAGCATTTCTTTCAGCCAAGAAAGAAGAAAGATCTTTTACCAAATCTGAGCCAAACGTCTTCTATTTTTTTTGACTACAGTAATAGAAACAAAATTGTTTGCCAAATTTGTATGGCGATGAGAAGGACTTGTCAAAATGATTTCGTTAGAATTACAGCCTCACTAACACTACCACTCGCAGTTAGTTTCCACTACCCAACGCCGCTATAAATTATGGGCATTAAGTAAAATTCCCTACAAATGCATTTTATTTATTTACTGCCATCAACTTTGGCAAAGTACAATTGCTCACTATTCCATGTTCCAAAAAGTATCCATAAACCAAATAAAAGCACTTTGTTATAAATAACTCTAGCAGGGGCTTAATAGAAATGCACTTACTTGTCTAATATTCGCGGAAAAAATACTCAGTCATACATACTTGTACATTTTACACAGTACTCCATTGTTATTCCAAAAGGTTTACTTAATTTAATGAAATATGCATTGTATCTCATTATGTAACTTATAGCACAAACGTACTCGTAAAAAAAAATAAATAATAGAAAAAAAAAAAATCAGATGCAGCTGCTGTTTTCAGTGATGTCCATATATATGATTTTAAAAGTAGAATTTATTTAGAGAACTAAAAATTGAAAAGGTTAAATACTGGTATATTCGACATTTTAAACTATTTCGTTTTTTTCGCGAACTTCCGCACCTTGAGTTAGGGAAACTAATATTTTGAATTAGTTTAAGAAATATGTATAACACTTCCTTTGTCTTCTTGGGATCAGAGAAAAATTTTAACATCCAGAATATTAATAGGCTAGGTGATTTCTTGTTACCGACGTTTTGTTCTACCGTTTTATCCCGATTTTGACCAAACATATATTATTTGAAAGGTGTTTCTTTTTAGCCGGTTTGCAGATTTACAGATTTTTAAATTTTTTCCTTTATTTTGAGTAAATTGCATTTAAACTTGCTACTAACACATACATAAAATGATACATATATTATGTGTGTGTTTATTGAATTTTTTAATGTGTTTGTTAATGAGTTTGTTATCTTCATTCGCAATAATAAACCAAAAAATTGTTGGTTTGGGAATTGGCTAAGTTGAGAAATAAAGTTGCCTAGAAATTACATTCGAATTTCGAGCGCTGGAATCTGCTAGTACTTATTTATAGTTCAATTATTTTCTATCATTATTGCATTATTTATTTTTCAAAACTCAATTTAGTTTCTGAATTGAACTTAACAAGAGAACCCAGATTTGAATGTAGGAATGCTTGAATTGCAAAACAAAATTCAAATGGAAACAAGTAAGAAAATTATAGTCGGTCTAGACCGACTATACGATACCCTATACCATGCGTTTAGAAACCCTATCTCTTAGGCCCAACTAACTGGACATAGAAAATAAGCAAAAACCAAATTTGAGTGGGATTTTTATTAATTTTTTTGGCTGCAGATATGAAAAAGTTCATATCGGATGCTATATCTATATGGGGACTAGGTCCAAAAATGGACCGATCCTGATCATGTTTGGTAAAGTCTCTTGTATTTTGCAAAAATATATACAAACAAAATTTGAGAAGAATCAGTGCAATATTTTTGTTTTTTAATAGATTTAAGTGAAAATCGGGAAGCAGCTCTATGTGGGGCCACAGGGATAATTTTTGGACTACTCATTAATGGATGTAATGAACGCATATAAACCCAATTTGAGTAAGATCTATATGGCAATTTGGATCTTATGACAATTTATGTCGATTTCATAGGGTAATTTGTATGGGGGCTAGGTCTGAACATCGACCGATTCCCACCAGTTTCAATAGCGTTCATCCCATGGACGATAAAAGCTTATATACCAAATTTCATCAAAATATATTCATATTTGCGACCTGCAGTTTGATTACAAGGTTTACATGGACACACAGACGGACGGACGGACGGACGGACGGACGGACATTGTTAAATCAACTCAGAAAGTGATTCTGATTCGATCGGTATAATTAAAGATGGGTCTAGGTCAAATATTTTTGGTTGTTACAAACAGCAGCACAAAGTCATTATACCCAAACCACATAGTGGTATAGGGTATAAAAAGTGCAGGTTCAGCGATTTTGGGTACTGAATCTTTTTACTCTAGACACATCCCAAAACCTTATCCATCAAAAATGTCCGGGGTGGTTTTCCAACAAATTTAAATTTTTTGAAACCCACCGTGTCGAATCTTTACATCTGTGTCTTAAACTAAATATTAAAGGGTGTTTTTTTTAAGCCCGATAGAACTTGAAATTGTAAAAATTAGACAATAAATTAAATTTTAATCAAAAAAGATTTTTCATTCGAAAGATCACTACATGGCATCTACATTTGAAAATGATTTCGGATATATGGCCACCAGGACTGTTCTTGATAAAGCGCCTTCTAAACGTCAAATATCGTCACCAATGACACGAATCATTTTTAGGCAATTTGGTCCAGTTTCAGATAGAATTTAGAAAAAAAAACTAGGTAAATAATCGTATTTTTTTTGTTTCTATTGATTTATGTATTTACTCAGAATGTTATAGAAACATTTTACTGTTTGCTTTTGGTTTCTCCAGGTAAATCGCTATTTACCAACTGTCTATCTCACTATTTTTCAACTTTGAGGGAAAATAAAAAAATTTACAATTTTGTATATCTGCCGTAATTTCAAATTATATTCGTTGATTATTCCTTTACCAAACTCAACAAAGTGCAGCTGCTCCTTTGACTGCTTGAGGTAAAAAAGTAAAAACTTTGTTCCAGAAATTGAATGGCGTGCCTGGTAAACTCAGGTACAGATACAGGATTAATAAATAAACTATTATTTTAGATTAGCAGGTTGGCACTTAAAATAGAACTATAGTCAACTATTTAATCACAGAACAATAATATTGTTACAATATTGACTTATGGTCTCCACAGGTCTTATGTGAAAACGTGCACAATATCGAAATTGCATAATTCGACTTAAATCTCATGTGTATACAGATAACATGTGAGCAGGGCTGGGGAGCCGGAGTAATATTGACCTAGCTCCAGCACCGGCTCCGGAGCCAATTTTTCAAATGAAAATTGTGGCTCTGGCTCCGGCTCCTATGATACATATGTACGTATTTTTGAAAACTTTTGTTTTGGATTTTATTTTATTATTTTGTTTATTTTAATTTACAAAGTGTGATTTACTTTTTTAATCTTATTAAAATATTTGAAGTAGAAAACTACAAAGTGTTTTTTTTAGAATTGAAAAGTTAAAAAAAGACTTTTACTTTATAAGGAAATAATATTTTATTAATTTTATTCAAAAGTGCATATAAAATAAGTTTAATTTAGTTTTTGAATATACATACATAACGCACCTGTACCTCTAAAGTGAGTCAACACAAAATTTTTCAATTTTCATTGAATTAAACCCCTTTAAAAATTTTCTTTTGTCATTGATATCGTGACTTTTTCCCTTGGGAAATATTGTAAAAGTGAAGATTGTTCACTTGTTGCAGATCTTGATATAGCGACTTCTGTGTCTTTCTTTAGTTTTTCTTCTTCAGTGACAGAATCAAATATATTACTAGGATATCTTTGGAAATGGCGCTTCAAGTTGCATACGTGTTTTATCAGCTAATTTCAAATTGCATATAATTTCATCTTTTTTTATTTTGCAAATCCAAACATTTTCGTCTTCAGATTTTTCAAAATATTTAAATACAGCAGATTTTTTTAGTAATATTTTCCATTGGAGTATTAAGTTTTAATTAAATTGAACTAAAATATTAATTAAAAATTTGTCAATAAAATAATATCTACACTACACTTGATTTTTGATATTCTCAATTTTAGATATTATTCTGTTAAAATTTTCTTTTTGGGATTTACACTCACTATCACTACTACCAAACAATCGCTACTAAATTCTTATAGTAAATTGCAATTATTTTTGTAATTGTCTGCAGTAAATTAATTTTTGGGAAAACACCAATTTAAGAAACAAAATTCGAAATACAAACAGTGTTGTACGATTATTTTGTGGAAATTTGTCAACATTTTTTGAACGTAACTCCTTATGTTTTGACAATAATTTGGCCGCACTAAACTTTGATCTAAAACACTTAAATCTGGAAAGAATAAGGACGCAAATTTTATATATGGCATCACTTTATTTAAAATATTTATAAAAATATTTAAATTAATTTTTTAAAGGATGATTGCATAAAAAATTTTCCTTTATATGAAATTGATTTTTATGACCAAAAATTTTTTTTAAAAAGGCAAGACATTTTTCTTGTGATTTATGCAAAAGAAAAAATTTCCCTGAAATGCTGAAATTCAAAAGCAATTTATTGATAATTGCTTATCATTTTATATTGAATTGCATTTTCTTGCTTGGTCTCTAAAGACAAATATCAAATAATTGAATATGGTATTATAGAACTAAAATTTATAAGTTTGAAAATAGTTCGTTAGATATAAACATATTTTAGATAGAAATAAAAACAATAAATTTACCAAATTTATGTGAATTTTTTAATATCTTTCGTTTTTAATTTTTTATTTTTTATTTTCATTTTTAATTTTTTATTTTTTATTTTTCATTTGTTTTTCATTTTTTATTTTTTATTTTTAATTTTTCACTTTTTATTTCTCATTTTTTTCATTTTTTATTTTACATTTTTTCCTTTTCATTTTTTATGTTTCATTATTGGCGTTTTATTTTTCATTTTCATTTTTTATTTTTCATGTTTTATTTTTCATGTTTTATTTTTCATTTTTTATTTTTCATTTTTTTATTTTTCATTTTTCACTTTTTATTTCTAATTTTTTTCATTTTTTATTTTTCATTATTTATTTTTCATTTTTAATTTTTTATTTTTCATTTTTCATTTTTCGTTTTTCATTTTTCATTTTTTATTTTTAGTTTTTCATTTTTCGTTTTTAATTTTTCGTTTTTCATTTTTCATTTTTTATTTTTTGTTTGTTATTTTTCGTTTTACATTTTATATTTTTCGCTTTTTTCTCATTTTTTCCATTTTTCATTTTATATTTTTCATTTTTCCTTTTTAATTTTTTATTTTTCATTTTTAATTTTTCGTCTTTAATTTTTCATTTTTCATTTTTTATTTTTCATTTTTAGTTTTTTATTTTTCATTTTGTATTTTTCATTTCTCCTTTTTCATTTTTTATTTTTTCTGTTTCCTTTTTAATTTTTCACTTTTTATTTCTCATATGTTCATTTTTAATTTTTCATTTTTTATTTTTCATTTTTAATATTTCGTTTTTCATTTTGCATTTTTAATTTTTTATTTTTATTTTTCATTTTTTATTTTTCATTTTTCGTATTTAATTTTTAGTTTTTCATTTTTTTATTTTTTATTCTTAATTTTTTATTTTTCTTTTACATTTTATATTTTTCACTTTTTTTCTAATTTTTTTCATTTTTATACCCTATACCACTATTGGTTTGTGCTTATTTTCTATATCCAGTTAGGTGGGCCTGAGAAATAGGGTCTCTAAGCGCATGGTATAGGGTATCGTTTAGTCGGTCTAGACCGACTATAATTTTCTTACTTGTTCATTTTGTATTTTTCCTTTTTCATTTTTCATTTTTTATTTTTATTTTTCAGTTTTAATTTTTATTTTTAATTTTTTTTTATTTTTTATTTTTTATTTTTATTTTTTAGTTTTTATTTTTTATTTTTTATTATTTATTTTTTATTTTTCATTTTCCATTTTTCACTTTCCATTTTTCACTTTTTATTACTCATTTTTTTAATTTTTTATTTTTCATTTTTTATTTTTCATTTTTTATTTTTTATTTTTCATTTTTAATTTTTCATTTTTCATTTTTCGTTTTTCATTTTTTATTTTTTATTTTTTTTTTATTTTTTATTTTTTATTTTTTATTTTTTGTTTTACATATTACATTTTATATTTTTCGCTTTTTTTCTCATTTTTTCATTTTTCCTTCTTCATTTTTTTTTTTTAATTTTTGTTTTTCGTTTTTAGTTTTTCATTTTTTATTTTTCATTTTTTATTTTTCATTTTTTATTTTTAATTTTTTATTTTTCATACTTTATTTTTAGTTTTCAAACAGGTTATTACACATCATAATTTTTCACTAATACAATTATAAGTCACACCGATTTTGTCTCACGCGTTATATGGTACGCTGTTTTTGTGATTGTATTGTGAAATAGAAATATACCCCTGGCGCGTTTACACATCCAAAAAAAAAAAAACAGTCCGATTGAACTAATTTTGCTTTTATTTTTTTTCAACATCTTACAAATACAATTTTTGTACCATCCTTTAGATATTCATTCATTTAAAATAGTCCCCTTATATGGTATTCTTCTCTACCACATGTTGTTCGCCAATTCTTTGAAAATGTCTCAAATTCTTACTAAATTTTTATCCTTTTTACTACAGCGCTTATTTCATCTCCAAATAACATAATTGTTTACACTGTTCTGTGTAGCTATTTAGCATACTTTTAGGCGACTTGCTATTAATTCTGTTGTTGTTTTGTCATTATTTATTATGCATGTTTCGGCAACAACAACTATAACAACATCTATTGTATTTGAGTTTGCTGTTTTTAAGTATTTTACACAATTTGAAAATGTTGCACATTACAATGTCGATATTTGCATTGTTGTTGTTATTGTCTTTGTTGTAGTGGGTGTGATATATGGTCATTACATTACCATAATTGACTGCTATGTTGTATGGAATACAAATTCACACACACACGACACAAAAACAAATGCTCGCTCGCTCACACTACCACACACACACGTTCAATCACTCACATACATGTGTAATTTGATTGTTGGCCATTTTTTCAACTTCACTTTTGTTGTTGGTTGTTTGCCAATTTCTGTGTCGTCTGTTTGCATCTATGAGTTTGTAGTATGGTGATCTTTTGTTGTTATTGCTTTGTTTGTTTTTTTCTATATATTCTGTTTGTCTGAAAATTTACGCGGTTTGCCATTAGGAATTGATAGTCCATTATAATGTCAGCAGGGTGTACATTTATGAACGCACTTGTTGTTTGTTATTAGTAGTGTATTTGAAGGTGCTTTCGGTTAATTGACATGTGTGTGTTTGTGTGTGAAATGCACACCATGAGTTATTGCATCATAATCTATTTGTATTGGCAATAATTGCATGTTGTTTGTGACAAACATGTTATGCCGCATGAAATATGTCGGGAAACAGAATATAATTAAATATTTGTAATAATGGTGACAGAAAAATAAAATTGGAAATAATTCTACAATACAAAATATTTGACAGCTCATCCATTGTTATTATGAATTCAACACAAATGCATACACAGACTACATAAATGCAAATTCGAAATTAGCAGATTGAAATGGGCTTAAACTAATAAATGAAGGAATTTTATATCATTTAGATAATTTTAAATACTTAAATAAAAAATTACTATTAAAACTGTTAAAATTCTCTTTGAAATGTGATATGAGGCATCCAAATTGGTTGTGGAATATTTAAGCTGTTATGAGTTAAACATTTAATTTTCTTAAAGCAGCCCATCCGAATTGTGCAAAAACTGTTTATAGATATTTTCGGATCGAAAAGCTATGATTTAATCTCGAAAACTAAGCTCCGGTATGCAAAATGACATGATTAAAAAAATGAAGTTTTCTTGCTGTATCAAAAATCACTTTTCTTAAAAAGAAGCATTTCTTGAACCAACACTTTTTCTCAAAAAAGTAAATTTTTTTAATAAAAGAACATATTCTTGAAAAAAAACCTTTTTTTTAAGTATATATCCTAAGAAATTTACTTTTACTTAAAAAGTAGTTTTTATTAAGTACATTTTCTAAAGTAAAGTAAAGAACCTTTTCTTAAAAAAGTATTTTTTTTAAAAAAGTACCCATTCTTAAAAAAGTACTTTTCTTAAAAAGTATTTTTTTTTTATAAAGGTACCTTTCTTTAAAAAGTAAATTTTCTTAAGAAAGTACCTAGTATTAAGAAAGTATCATTTCCTAAAAAAGTACCTTCTCTTAAAAAGTAACTTTTCTTTAAAAAGTACCTTTCCTTTAAAGCACCTTTTCTTAAAAAGCTTAAAAAGTAGTTTTTTAAATAAGTACCTTGTTCTGAAAAATTATTTTTTCTGAAAATGTGCGTTTTCCGAATAAGGACCTTTTCTGAAAACAGTACCTTTTATGAAAAACGTTTATTTTATTGAAAAAGTACTTTTTCTTAAAAAAGTAGGTCTTCTTGAAAAAGCACCTTGTGTTAAAAGGCTATCTTTCCTTAAAAAACTATTTTTTTTAAAAGAAGTATATTTTCTTAAATAAGTACCTTTTCTTCAGAAAATACTTTTTTAAAAAAATACTTTTTTTTAAAACGTACATTTTCTTCAAAAAACCTTTTTTCGTAAAAAGTAAATTTTCTTAAAAATAACCTTTCTTAAAAAGGGAACTTTCTTACAAAAGTACCTTTTCTTAAAAAAATAAATTTTGCTAAAATAGTACCTTCTTTTAAAAAAGTACATTTTCTTAATTACAATATCTTCAAAATCTAAATTTTCTTAAAAGGTAGCTTCTCTTAAAAGGGTACATTTTCGGAAGAAATACCTTTTCTTCAAATGTTACTTTTATTAAAAAAAGTACATTTTCTTAAGAAAGTACCAGTTCCTAAAAATGTACACTTTCTTACAAAGTATCTTCTCTTCAATAGTATATTGTCTTACAAAAGTACCTTTTCTGGAGAACTACCTTTTCTTATTAAAAAAGTATTTTTTCCCAAAAATTACCTTTTTTAAGACAGTACCATTTCTTAAAAAAGTACATTTTCTTAAATAGTACATTTTCTTAAAGAGTACATTTTCTTAAAGAGTACATTTTCTTGGAAAGTACCTTTGCTTACAAAGTATCTCTTCTTAAAAAGTAAGTTTGCTTAAAAAAGTGCGTTTCTTAAAATTTATATTTTCTTAAAAAGAGCACCTTCTCTTAAAAAAAGTACCTTTTCTGAAGGAATACATATTCCTAATATAGTACCTTTTCTCAAAAAAGTATCTTTTCTGAAAATAGTACATTTTCTTATGAAAGTACCAGTTCTTAAAAAATACATTTTCTTAAAAAGTACATTTTCTTTAAAAACTTTTTCTTAAAAAGTGCCTTTTCTTATAAATACCCTCTCTTAAAAATATACTTTGTTAAAAAAGTACATTTTCTTAAAAAAGTACATTTTCTTAAAAAGGTACCTTCTCCTAAAAAAGTACCCTTTCTTATGAAAGAACCATTTCTTAAAAATGTACATTTTCTTAAAAAATATATTTTCTTAAAGAGTACATTTTCTCAAAAAGTACAAAGTATCTTTTATTAAAAAGTAAGTTTTCTTAAAAATGTAAATTTTCTTAAAAATGGACTTTCACATAAAAAGTAATTTTTTTAAAAAGTACCTTTTCTTAAAAAAGTACTTTTTTAACAAGTATCCTCTCTTAAAAAGTTCCTTTTCTGCAGAAATACTTTTTCTTAAAAAAGGCATCTTTCTTAAAAAACACATTTTCTTAACAAAGTACCATATCTTAGAAAGTACATTTTCTTAAAAAGTACCTTTGCTTGCAAAGTATCTTTTCTTAAAAACATTTTTCTTAAAAAAGTACACTTTCTTAAAAATGACTCATTTAAAAAGTAAATTTTCGTAAAATGTACATTTTATTAAAAATTACTTTTTCTTAAATAAGTACATTTTCTTAAAAATGGACTTTCACATAAAAAGTTAATTTTTAAAAAGTACCTTTTCTTAAAAAAGAACTTTTTTAACAAGTATCTTCTCTTAAAAAGTACATTTTCTGCAGAAATACCTTTTCTTCAAAAAGGTATCTTTCCTAAAAAATACTTTTTCTTAAGAAAGTACCATATCTTAGAAAGTACCTTTTCTTAAAAAGTACCTTTGTTTGCAAAGTATCTTTTCCTAAAAAGTAAGTTTTATTAAAATGTACCTTTTCTTTAAAAGAACCATTTAAAAAAAAAAACACTTTTCCTTAAAAATGGACTTTCACTTAAAAAGTAAATTTTTTTAAAAAGTACCTGTTCTTAAAAATGTACTTTTTTTAAAGTTCCTTTTCTTAAAAAAGTACTTTTTTTAAAGTACAATATCTTAAGAAAATGCATTTTCTTAAAAAAGTATCATTTCTTAAAAAAGTACCTTTTCTTAAAAAAGTACCTTTTCCTAAAAAGTACCTATTCTTAAAAAAGTAGCTTTTGTTAAAAAACGTCTTTTCTTAAAAAAGTTAGTTTTCTTAAAGAAGTTAAATTTGCTTAAAATTTACTTTTTCTAAAAAGGCACATTTTTTAGAAAAGTAATCTTTTTTTAAAAAAGTAGATTTTCTTCAAAAAGTACCCTTCATTATAGAAGTAGCTTTCTGAAATAGTAACTTTTCTTAAAACAGTCTTTTTTTAAGTACTTTTTTAAGTACTTTTTTAAAGTATCTTTTCTCAAAAAAAGTACCATTCCTTGAAAGGGCACATTTTCTTAAAAAGTACATTTACTTAAAAAGTACTTTTTTCAAAAAGTACCTGTGAAAAAGAACTTTTTCTTCAAAAAAACTAAGTTTCCTCAAAAAGTACCTTTTCTTGAAAAGTACCTTTTCTTAAAAAACTTTTTTTTTTTCAAAAAAGTACTTTTTCTTGAAAAAGTACATTTATAAAAAGTGTATTCTCCTAAAAAAAATACTTATTTCTTAATGTACCTTTTCTTAAAATACGGCTTTTCTTAAAAAAGGTAACTATTCTTAAGAAAGTACCATATCTTAAAAAAGTAAATTTTTTTAAAGAGTACCTTTCTTAAAAAGTACATTTTCTTAAAAGTACCTTTGCTTGCAAAGTATCTTTTCCTAAAAAGTAAGTTTTATTAAAAAGTATCTTTTCTTTAAAAGAACCATTTAAAAACAAACAATTTTCCTTAAAAATGGACTTTCACTTAAAAAGTACATTTTTTAAAAAGGACATGTTCTTAAAAATGTATTTTTTTTAAAGTACCTTTTCTTAAAAAGTACTTTTTTTAAAGTACAATATCTTAACAAAATGCATTTTCTTAAGAAAGTATCATTTCTTAAAAAAGTACCTTTTCTTAAAAAGGTACCTTTTCATAAAATGTACCTTAAAAAATTAGCTTTTATAAAAAAACGTCTTTTCTTAAAAAGGTAAATTTTCTTTAAAAAATTAATTTTGCTTAAAAGTACTTTTTCTAAAAAGGCCTCATTTTTAAAAAAAAAGTGATATTTTCTTAAAAAAGTAGATTTTCTTCAAAAATTACCTTTCGTTATAAAAGAAGTTTTCTTAAAAAGTTGCTTTTCTTAAAAAAGTCTTTTTTTAAGTTCTTTTTCTAAAAAGTACCTGTAAAGAAGAACTTTTCTTAAAAAAAAGTAAGTTTTCCTCAAAAAGTACCTTTTCTTGAAAAGTACCTTTTCTTACTTTTCAAGAAAAAGAAAAAGTACATTTAAAAAAAGTGTATTTTCCTAAAAAAATACTTTTTTTCTTAAGTTACCTTTTCTTAAAATACAGCTTTTCTTAAAAAAAGTACCTATTCTTAAGAAAATACCATATCTTAAAAAAGTAAATTTTTTAAAGAGAACCTTTCTTAAAAAGTATCTTTTCTTAAAAAGTACCTTTGCTTGCAAAGTATCTTTTCCTAAGAAGTAAGTTTTATTAAAATGTACCTTTTCTTTAAAAGAACCATTAAAAAAAAAACACTTTTCTTTAAAAATGGACTTTCACTTAAAAAGTAAATTATTTTAAAAAGTACCTGTTCTTAAAAATTTACTTTTTTTAAAGTACCTTTTCTTAAAAAAGTAATTTTTTTTAAGTACAATATCTTAAGAAAATCCATTTTCTTAAGAAAGTATAATTTCTTTAAAATGTGACTTTTCTTAAAAAAGTACCTTTTCTTAAAAAAGTACCTTTTCTTAAAAAGTACCTTTTCCTAAAAAGTACCTATTCTTAAAAAAGTAGCTTTTATAAAAAAACGTCTTTTCTTAAAAAAGTTAATTTATTTAAAAAAGTTAAATTTGCTTAAAAAGTACTTTTCCAAAAAAGACACCTTTAAAAAAAAATAATATTTTCTTAAAAAAGTAGATTTTTTTTCAAAAAGTACCTTTTATTATAAAAGAAGTTTTCTTAAAAAGCTGCTTTTCTTAAAAAAGTCTTTTTTTAAGTTCTTTTTTTAAACTATCTTTTTTCAAAGAAAGTACCATTCAATAAAAAAGCACATTTTCTAAAAAAGTACATTTACTTAAAAAGTACTTTTTCTAAAAAGTACCTGTAAAAATAACTTTTTCTTCAAAAAAAGTAAGTTTCCTCAAAAAGTACCTTTTCTTGAAAAGTACTTTTTTTAAAAAAAAACTTTTTTTTTTTCAAAAAAGTACTTTTTCTTGAAATAGTGCATTTTAAAAAGAAGTGTATTTTTCTAAAAAATACTTTTTTCTTAAGGTACCTTTTCTTAAAATACGGCTTTTCTTAAAAAAATACCTATTCTTATGAAAGTACCATATCTTAAAAAAGTAAATTTTTTAAAGAGAACTTTTCTTAAAAAGTATCGTTTCTTAAAAAGTACCTTTGCTTGCAAAGTATCTTTTCCTAAGAAGTAAGTTTTATTAATATGTACCTTTTCTTTAAAAGAACCATTAAAAAAACACGTTTCCTTAAAAATGGACTTTCACTTAAAAAGCAAATATTTTAAAATAGTACCTGTTCTTAAAAATGTACTTTTTTTAACGTACCTTTTTTAAAAAAGTACTTTTTTTAAGGTACAATATCTTAAGAAAATGCATTTTCTTAAGAAAGTATCATTTCTTAAAAAAGTATCTTTTCTTAAAAAAGTACCTTTTCCTAAAAAGTACATATTCTTAAAAAATTAGCTTTTATTAAAAAAACGTTTTTTCTTAAAAAACTAAATTTTCTTAAAAAAAGTTAAAAGTTAGCTTAAAAAGTACTTTTTCTAAAAAGCCACCTTTAAAAAAAGTAATATTTTCCTAAAAAAGTAGATTTTCTGCAAAAAGTACCTTTTATTATAAAAGAAGTTTTCTTAAAAAGTTGCTTTTCTTAAGTCTTTTTTTCCAGTTCTTTTTTTAAACTATCTTTTCTCAATGAAAGTACCATTCATTAAAAAGGCATATTTTCTTAAAAAGTACATTAACTTAAAAAGTACTTTTTCTAAAAAGTGCCTGCAAAAAATAACTTTTTCTTAAAAAAAAAGCAAGTTTTCCTAAAAAAAATACTTTTTTCTTAAGGTACGTTTTCTTAAAATACGGCTTTTCTTAAAAAAAGTACATATTTTTAAGAAAGTACCGTATCTAAAAAAGTAAATTTTTTTAAAGAGTACCTTTCTTGAAAAGTACATTTTCTTAAATAGTACCTTTGCTTGCAAAGTATCTTTTCCTAAAAAGTAAGTTTTATTAAAATGTACCTTTTCTTTAAAAGAACCATTTAAAAAAAAACACTTTTCCTTAAAAATAGACTTTCACATAAAAAGTAAATTTTTTTTTAAAAATACCCGTTCTTAAAAATATACTTTTTTTATAAAGTACCTTTTCTTAAAAAAGTACTTTTTTTAAAGTACAATGTCTTAAGAAAATGCATTTTCTTAAGAAAGTATCATTTCTTAAAGAAGTGCCTTTTCTTAAAGAAGTGCCTTTTCTTAAAAAAGTACCTTTTCTTAAAAAAGTACCTTTTCCTAAAAAGTACCTATTCTTAAAAAAGTAGCTTTTATAAAAAAACGTCTTTTCTTAAAAAGGTAAATTTTCTTAAAAAAATTAAATTTGCTTAAAAAGTACTTTTTCTAAAAAGGCCTCATTTTTAAAAAAAAATTATATTTTCTTAAAAAAGTAGATTTTCTTCCAAAAGTACCTTTTATTATAAAAGAAGTTTTCTTAAAAAGTTGCTTTTCTTAAGTCTGTTTTTCCAGTTCTTTTTTTAAACTATCTTTTCTCAATGAAAGTACCATTCATTAAAAAGGCATATTTTCTTAAAAAGTACATTAACTTAAAAAGTACTTTTTCTAAAAAGTGCCTGCAAAAAATAACTTTTTCTTAAAAAAAAGCAAGTTTTCCTCAATAAGTACATTTTCTTAAAAGAAAATTTTTTTTTCAAAAAAGTACTTTTTCTTCAAAAAGTACATTTAAAAAGTGTATTTTCCTAAAAAAAAATAATTTTTTCTTAAGGTACCTTTTCTTAAAATACGGCTTTTCTTAAAAAAAAAAATTACCTATTCTTAAGAAAGTACCATATCTTAAAAAAGTACATTTTCTTAAAAAGTACCTTTCTTAAAATGTAACTTTTCTTAAAAAGTTGCTTTTCCTACAAAAGTATTTTTTAAGTCCTTTTTTTAACTATCTTTTCTCAAAGAAAGTACCATCCATGAAAAAGGCACATTTTTAAAAAAAGTACATTTACTTAAAAAGTGCTTTTCTTAAAAAGTACTTGTAATAAAGAACTTTTTCTTAAAAAAAAGTAAGTTTCCTTCAAAAAGTACCTTATTTTAAAAATTTTTTTTTTCAAAAAAGTACTTTTACTTGAAAAAGTACATTTAAAAAAAGTGTATTTTCCTAAAAAAAATACTTTTTCCTTAAGGTACCTTTTCTTAAAATACGGCTCTTCTTAAAAAAAAGTACCTATTCTTAAGAAAGTACCATATCTTAAAAAAGTACATTTCTTAAAAAGTAACTTTTCTTAAAAAGTACCTTTTCTTAAAAAGTACCTTTTCTTAAAAAGTACCTTTTCTTTAAAAGTACCTTTTCTTTAAAAGTACCTTTTCTTAAAAAGTACCTTTTCTTAAAAATTACCTTTTCTTAAAAAGTATCTTTTCTTAAAATAGTAAAAAATACTTTTTCCTTAAGGTACCTTTTCTTAAAAAAAAGTACCTATTCTTAAGAAAGTACCATATCTTAAAAAAGTACATTTCTTAAAAAGTAACTTTTCTTAAAAAGTACCTTTTCTTAAAAAGTACCTTTTCTTAAAAATTACCTTTTCTTAAAAAGTATCTTTTCTTAAAATAGTTCATTTACTTAAAACAGTAAAAGTGTTTCTTTTCTTAAAAAAGTACCTTTTCTTAAAAAATTATATTTTCTAAAAAAAAGTAACTTTCGTTGCCTGTATAGAATAGAGTATATTTTCGGTTTGTATTTAACTTTTTTTTTTATGAAAAGTTGACATCAAAACAATTTTTATTCTGTGAATTCATCTAGCAACAATTGACAAAACAACTTAATATGTGCTCTCCGTAACCTATTTCTATTGTAGTTGGTACTTTAGTTGTGTTTATTTGTCTTTTGGCAATAAAAGTGCACCGGTTTTTTCCCACTAAAACTGAACTAAAATATTTTAATTGAGACACTTGTATCAACAATTGTTGTTAATTTTCCGGTTTTGGAGATTGAAAATAGTGTTCGATATACATAGAGAGTAAATATGAAAGAATATGCTTTCATTATTTTTGTTCTAGACACAACAAATAATACTTGTGTTGCTTTTTGTCAATAGAATTACTTTTAAGTATAAATGCCTTCTTCATGCTCTAGCTACAGTTCTGAAACTTTTATCATTTGCGTAAAGAAAGAACAAAACATTGTTTTATTTTTTATTGTATGGTTTTTTGATCATAACTGCTACCGGTTTAATAGAAAGTGTATTTAAGCATGGCTTGGATTTTTTTATTTACTTGTAATTGTCTTCAATTTTCGCCTAAAATATTTTATGGTTCATGATTGAAAGAACTTGCTAAAAATTATTAAATTTGCTGGCTTCACATAAATTTATATGAATTTAATTTTTTGCAAGATTAACAAAAGAAAAAAATTCCTATTAAATTAAAATCTCTTTAAATGAATCCATAAATTGTTATTGCATACTTTATGATGATATTTTATGTAAAATTCCTGGCATAGTCTAAGGCTTAAAATATAAATAATATGTAGTAAAAGCAAAATTCCTGACATATTTTTAGGCTTAAAATATAAACAGAAACTATTTAAATAAAATTGTTTTCCACTTGTATAAAATAACCCATACTAAACAATTGTTGTAATTGCTTTCATAAACCAATTATAATTATCGATCAAAATCAATATAACAACAACAAGATAAATATTTATGAAATGTATAAAATATTTGGTGTGTTAACATTAAAGAGTTTCAAGTTTTTGTAGTTACTTGCGTAATCAATTTTATTAAAAAATTTAATATGAACTTTTTACAAAGTAGAAATTATTGCTTTGATTGAACAAAGTCACAGAGTACAAAGTACAGTCAAAATATTAGAAGAAAAAAAAGTTTAAATCGAAAAAGTTTTCTTAGCAAAAATATATATTTCAATTAATTAAATGGAAAATAATGTAGTTCATTTTCTGCCAACAAATAAACCAACCAGCCAACCAAGAAATAAACTTGCTGGTAGACCACCAAAAGAAGAAAATACACTACCGCCCCTAAAAAACCCATCAACAACAACAATACGAAAACAAAATAAAGTTAAAATCATGGATGGGAGTCATTCCAAGTTATACCGTACGAATTATCGCTAAAAACTGAGTTTGATGATATTGATTTTTTAGGGCTTCCAGAACATTCTTTGTTTAAAAACAATTAATATTTTTAAGTTATCAAAATTTGCGAAAACATAAAAATCTATTCGACAGTCTAAGCTCTGCCTTTGTGAAAGAAAAAACTGTTGCTAAATTCAACAATTTTTAATAGAGATAAGAACTAAGAAAATTCTTTAACAAATTTTTCCATGGTAAAGGAATATTTCGTGGTTCACAAAAAAAAAAAAAAACACTGTGTAAAGTAATCTGAATTAATTGTTTTTGCTATATATACTTGCTTGAAAAAGTATTCGTACACCCAAAATCATAACTGTCATACTACGAAAAATTAGAAAAAATTAGTGAAGAGTGTTAAATTCGGCTATGGCGAATATTTGATACCCTCCACCTAGGTTTAATGTGTACATTATTTATGTGTTTATGTGTATATTAATATCAATTTGATAAAATTGATACTAAAAAAATATGAAAATAAACACGCTGAATATTTAGTATTTTCTTTAGATGTGTCTCTATATTTTAGGTCATATCTTAGCACATTGATGTCCGATTCACTCCATTTGAAATACCAACCTGCTCGAAATAATGGCAAACAATATTATCCTAAGCTTACCCAGTTGAATGTTTTATTTTGGAAATGAGCATGATTTCAATAGGCGGACAGATAGATGGACAAACAGATGGGGTCACAAATTTATTTTTCGATGTGTTACAAACATAATGACAAAGTGATATATACCCCCTGTACAGTAGTGTGGAGGGTACAAATTAAATAAGCTGAATTACTTATTTTTTCTAATAAATGATTAAGCTATTTGTTATCATATTTTAGGGCCTTTGAAGTAAATGCTTGTTAAAGGTGACTTAAGATAAAGTCAGCAATAAAGTGACATTTAACTGTTTTTCGTTATGATAATGTGGCAACGCCAAAGGAAACACCGATTGCGGTGACCAAATGAATTGGTTTACAAAAATACGTGGTAGCAACGGACTTTAATTTATTTGTTTTCAAACTAGCAAAAAAAAATTTGTATAATTTGTTTCTATTTCTTTTTGTGTCGTTTGGTAAATATACATATATAATGTCCTGTGGTTCCTATTGGGAACAAAGGACCACAACGAATCTGTTCCATTCGGTTCGGTTTAATGATATTTGTTTGACTTCTCTCCAGATTAGATCACTACGGCTGACTTCGATGTTCAGTTGCCGATGCCAGTTGTAACGGTCTGCCTACTCTTTGTGTCCTACCCTTTGGGTTCCAGTCTATGGCAATTTTAGCTGTGTCATCTGCCATCCAGCGCCATTTGTAGTTCAAGATATCAATATGGACTGGCCGCTAATTTATTTGCCTCCAGAGCTCCGTATTACATATGGTGTTAGGCCAGAAAACTTTTAATATTCTTCCAAGACATCGATTTACAAACACTTGTAGGGAGTTTACGTCGTGTTTTGTCGTTTTCCAAGGCTCGCATACATAGAGGAGAACAGAATTGACACTAGAGTTAAAAATGGCGTTCTTTGTGTTCTTGGATATTACAGAAGATTTCCGTACTGACCGAAGTGTACCGAATGCTTGATTGGCCTTTGAGATTCGGAACGCTACATCTTTGATGGAGCCACCTGTGTTTGTTAAGATGCTGCCTAGGAAGCAAAATGACCAGACTTCTTCTAGTTCAATGTTCTCTATGCTAAACTTGTTGGTGTTTACTGTATTGCAGCGCATTACCTTACTCTTATTTACGTTTATTTTTACCAGCTTTTATGGCCTCTGTTTCGATGCATTTAAGTTTAGATGTCATATCTTTATAGCTGCGAGAGAGGAGGCAGATATCATCTGCATACTCGAGGCTCTCTAGTTCTTGGTTAAGACCCCAGTTGACACGTCTATTAGCTTGAGTAGCATTATGAACTATAACATCTACGACGGTATTAAAAAGCAAGGGGGGCAGCACGCAGCCCTGGCGGACACCAGTTACAACATCGAAACTACTACTCAGAGTGTTATTGTGGACTACACGACGTTTAACATCACGGTAAACAGTTTGAGTAAGGCATATGATTTTGTGTGGGACCACTTTACAAGCAGGAGCTCTCCATATTGCGTTTTGATTCCACAGTATCAAATGCTTTTTCAAAGTCGATAAACAACAGGTAAAGCCAAGAGCGAAGTTCTGTAGATTGCTTTATGATTATTCGAAGACTATTGGTGTGGTCTACACAGGATTTTTTGGGCCGGAACCCAGCTTGTTCGGTCCTTAGCCTTAGATCCCTTAGTACGGTGTCGGCTATTCTCCGATTAATGATTTGCGCTACGATCTTATCCACTGCACTAAGGATGGTGATGCCTCGCCAGTTCTTGCAGTTTGTTCGGTCACCCTTTTTGGGGATATTTATTATAAAGCCTTCTTTTGAATTTGAATCAAGTTTATGTGTGAGAAGTTCTGAATAAGGGGTAGCAATATGTTCGCTGTGGTATGGGGGCCGGCTTTAAGCATCTCGGGCGATATGTTGTCGGGGACTAGTTCGTTCTTAAATAATCGACAGCATTCATAACATCTGCGATATCTGGGCATTCAATTGAGATATCTTGCCGTACTTCGTGGGAATCGAAAGTATATTGGAATACTGCTGTTTCCATATTTCCAGTTGGCCTTCCCAGATGTTGGCCTGGTATTCGAAAAGTTTTTCCCAGTTAGTTTTTTGCTGGTGCTTTAGGGCTTCTTGGATCTATGCTCCGCTGAGGCTTTTTGTACATCCATTGCAAGATTATTATACCACATTCTCTTATCATTTTGGGCGCTATGCTTGACCAGCTTGTCTTGTCGTGTGGTAAATATTTTCATATTGGCCGATGATATCTATTTACTGACCAGATCTACTAAAGTATTTTGGAACAAAGGTGGCACTATCGTCAGTTGAGAAGTAAGAAATATTGCACGATCAGTGAATCGTTTTCATCATATAGCGTTACAGCTCAGGGTAAGCTTAGCTTGTTCACAATTATTTTCCATTCTCCTCTATGTACAGCTTTCTGTTGCCAGTTTCGAATACCCATTATCCTTAGATCGTCTTCAACACAGTCCTTCTATTTAGATCGTTTGCGTTCTCTTCGTCTAGTGTTTCTGATTTCATAATATAACAACGACTTCTACGGCCTATTATCGTACATGCGCGCAACATGACCTGCCTAGCCCAGACGTTGAGCTTTTATGAATTTGACTATGTTCTCTTCTTCGCATAGCTCGAGTAGTTCGTCATTATTTCTTTGAACATATTCGCCGTTTTCATCTCGCACTGGGCCAAATACCTTGCGGAGGTGTTTACGCTCGAAGATTCTTAGACGCTGTTGTTCATTTGCTGTCTTGGACCACTGTGGGTCTGATAATATTTTTGTATATGTTAAGTTTGCATGTCTTCGATACCAGCTTATATGAAAACATTTTCTTTTGCCCGAACTATGCCCTATTGGCTGCCGATAGTCGATCACTTGTACACTCTTGCATACTATTGTCGTTAGATAAAATTATTTACACTTTCGAAGTGGTATTCAGCTATGTGTATATCATACACAGTTCGTCGATTTTCATTCGCAGACGTTTTTAGGTATTTAGTCTTCCGTTCATTTATTATAAGGTCCACTGCTCTTATTGACTCTCAATATTTGTAAATATTTCCTCCACATATCGGATGTTCTTCGTGACAATTGCAATGATATCTGCATAGGCAATAGTCAGACCAGATCTACTAAAGTAACTACCAGTTTTTACATGGTCCTTAACTGCGTAGTGTAGCATTAGATTGAATACTACTGTTGAAATCTTGTCTCCTTGTCTTACTCCACTGTTTATCTGGAAGGTGTAAGTTACTTTCTGTTGGATTAAAACCTTAGCAGTAGTATTGGCTAAAGTTGTGCAGGTTGTGAGTTTTGAGGATATTCCTAAGTCGGAAAGAGCTTGGCGTATTTTATTTCTGTCGATGGAGGCAAACGCTTGCTTGAAGTCTATAAAAAGTAGATGCATGTCCATACCACATTCATAGCATTTTTCGTCTTTCTGTTTTGGGAGAAATATTTGATCAACTGTGGTTATGTCTGGTCTAAATCCTCCCCGATATTTTCTTAGTATGTTGGCTGAAGCTTCAGTTATTCGTTCGGAAGAAATATTCATGAATATTTTGTAACAGATGTCTAAAAGTGTTATTCCTCTATAGTTGTCGCATATGTTCTTATCGTCTTTCTTATGTATTGGCACTATGAGTACGATGCGCCCCGGTAGGTGAGTAGGTAGCGTGCTCGCCTATCATGCGGGGGTCGTGGGTTCGATTCCCACCAGAGGCTTTGGTGTGTCGCTGCAAAAAAAAAAACTAGCCAAAATTAGAATCCGCAGACAAGCCATCGGCTTCGCGGAACTAGGCTTAAAAAAAATTAAATGTTGGGATTTGTTCCTGATGCCCGATATTGCTTATTAATTTGTGGACGGCCTCGATGCCGTCGTCACCCATTGACTTAAGGAGTTCAGCCGTAATCCCATCTTCTCCAAGTGCCTTGTTATTTTTCATTTTATTAATTAAGTTTTTACAATATCATTTCGGTTTGGCGGTGGTATGTTTTCTTCATTATCGTCTATTATGGCTTGCATATTTGTGTCATCCGGACCCTTTTTATACAGTTCGCTAAAATATTCCTTCCATCGTTCTACAATTTTTTTCTCCTCGGTAAGCGTTGCACTGCTTTTGTCTTTTCAGACATTGACCCTGAGCTAACTTTCTACAAAATTCTCTACTGTCATGATTGGAGAAATCGTTATTTATATCTTCTATTCTTGCTTTGAGGGCGTCTTTCGTATTTTTCTGCATATTTTGTTAGCATTTATTCATCTTTGGTGGTACATACTTCTATTACCATCTGTATTATACCATCGCCATTACACCATTCTTCATTTTTTGATCTCTTTCTGTCACCAATACAATCAGTAGCTGCTGTTGTTGTTGCACTTTGGAAACGTTTCCAATCGCCTTCAATGGTCATAGTCCTGGGTATATTATTATGTTCGCTGATAATCTGGATCAGAATTCGGATACTGTATTATCATTCCACATTTATTGGCCACAGTTGAGATTCTCCTCCGCAGTCGTACTTTTACCAAGTAGTGGTCACTGTCTATATTCACATTTCTGTGTTTAGATATTAGAACGGGATCAAGTTTGTTTGCGTTGTTCATTCCTGGTATCTTCCATGTACCGTTGTGTAATCTTTTATGCTGCTGATAAATAGATTCGTCTCTGAAAATTGATACAATCTAAGGTCATTTCCTGATGTCGTTGTGTGCAGTGAATGATTGCCGGCGACCTTTCTATTGAGGAGTATCGTAAGCCGCAGTGGTATGACAGAGATTCTCAAGATTGTTGTAAGAATTGTCTTTGATTGCATTGTCCGCTTCATATAATTGACTCTTATTTTTGTTTACAAGTTTCTTTGAAAATTATAACATTTTCAAAAACATAACAAGCCATAACAAATAAATACTCGTATGTATATATACATATATGTTCTTAATTAAACTAAAATTTACAAATTATTTTGTCACAATTATTGTTAGAAAAGCTTTATGGTTTTGTTTTGATTTTCTATTTTTTTTTCACATTTACTTTTCTATCTTTATGCAAGCCAATAAACAATAAATCCTTGAGAGTAAACAGATTTAATATAAAACTTTCTGTTTTGATTGTTTTATTGTTTGGCAAGTTTCATGACCTCAAGGGTTTTGGTGATAGTGACAAATTTTCAATTAATAATCAAAAGGAATGAAACCAAAAAAGTAGTTGTCTGTGATAACTTTTAAATAAATACCAGAGGGGGGTTATAAATAAATTTAGGAATAAACGTTCAATAACAAAACTCATAAATCTTTTGCCAAAAGTGTGTCGTGACAACCCACACAAGTACAATCAGCCTTAAGACATGTATTGGCTAAAAACATACATAAATATACACAGAACATAACATATTCATAAACTTGACATTTATGTGCTTCGTATGTTTTGACAAGATTATTTTTTTGTTTTACATCAAAATGTTGCCTATTTTTATACTCTTATATGCCAGTGTTATTTCCAAGATAATGTAAAACATTTTATGTTTATGTACAATGTATTAAAATAAACATATTTAACGAGTTTCTTTTAAAAACAATAATTGTTATAATAAAGTTTGCCTGTTGCTTTTAGGTTAATTGGGTGTATGTTTTTTTTTTTTAGCAACAATTCCAATGAAATTATTATTTCGTGTTGATTACGTTATTTTTACGAATGTCCTTTTCAAGTTTTTTTAATTATCCTATAATTATCACATCCTTCAGACAACAAATTCATGACTGTGAAGATATAATTTGGTCTTAACTTATAAACTTGAATACCGTTTCTTAATAAAATATTATTAACGTATTCATAAGAAATGGGTTACTGTTCGTATATGTAATAATTATTATTTTTAAAATATTACTTACAGCATCCGTTGTCGTCCTCTTTTTTTGTAAGCGACGTGAAATTTGTTAAATGCATTTTATGGAACATTTTATGGAGTGGGGCTTCAAAACCGCCCTTAAGGATAATTCTATAAATAATTTTCAGGTAGTATTTGAAAATTAAACACAAAGTTTTTATTAAAACTCTTTCCTTATGCATATGAGTTTTGTATCTCTCCGTGACTGTGTGTGCCTGTATGTGAATATCTTAAAATTAATCTTTGGTCACAACAGGTCTATGGACTATGTTTTAGATCGATCGGATGAGGGGAAGTGAGGATTTAATCTCTCCGTTCCGTGACTGTGCGTGACTATGTCAAAGTTAATGTTTCATCACAGAAAGTATATCCACCAAGTTTCAGATCGATCGAATGAGGGGAAATGATATTTAGATCACTCCGTGACTGTGCGTGACTGTGTGTGACTACCCCAAAATCAATCTATAGCCACAACAAGACTATAAGCCAAGTTTCAGATGAATTGGATAAGGGGAAATGAGGTTGGCCCACGACAGACCAAAAGGTTTCGATCTATAAAATAAAATTTAAAAAAAATTTTTTTTCACTCTTGGTAGTAAAGTACCCTTGTGACCCTTGGTAAATGTTGTAGATATAGTAAAAGTAATACTATTTGCAACACCATAACAACAATATGTATGAAATTGAAATTTACTACGCTGTGTTTAAAGTTCAAAGTAAAAGCTATAGTACATCTACAAGACTAAATATTTACAAGACTGAAACAGCTGATTGTTCAGCTGCCAAAACAATTGTATATTTTTTAATTTATTATTTTTAATTTTGTAGTAAATGGATCAAAATATTGAAAAAATGTATAATAATCTAACCCATAAAAATAATGTTTTTATTAAAACTCTTTCTTTCCTTATGCATAAAATCTCTGAATCTCTCCGTGACTGCGTGACTTTGCGTGACTATTTTAAAATTAACTTGTGGTCACAGCAAGTCTACGGACCAAGTTTCAGATTGATTGGATGAGGGGAAATTGGATTTAAGTCACTCCGTGACTGTGCGTGACTAAGCGTGACTGTGCGTGACTAAGTCAAAGTTAATCTTTTTTCCACAGCAAGTGTATGGACCAAGCTTCAGATGGATTGGATGAGGGAAATGACATTTAGATCACTCCGTGACTGTGCGTGACTATGCGTGACTGTGCGTGACTACCCCAAAATTAATCTATAGTCACAACAAGACTATGGACCAAGTTTTAGGTCGATCGAATGAAGGAAAATGACATTTAGATCACGCCGTAACTGTGCGTGACTATGCGTGACTGTGCGTGACTATGTCAAACTTAATATTTTTTCACAGCAAGTCTATCGACCTAGCTTCAGATCGATCGGATAAGGGGAAATGGGTTTTGGATCACTACGTGACTGCGAGTGACCATGCGTGGCTGTGCGTGACTAAGTCAAAGTTAATCTTTTTTCCACAACAAGTGTATGGATCAAGATTCAGATCGATTGGATGAAGGAAAATGACATTTAGATCACGCCGTAACTGTGCGTGACTATGCGTGACTGTACGTGACTATCTCAAACTTAATATTTTTTCACAGCAAGTCTATCGACGAAGTTTCAGATCGATCGGATAAGGGGAAATGGGTTTTAGATCACTACGTGACTGCGCGTGACCATGCGTGACTGTGCGTGACTAATTCAAAGTTAATCTTTTTTCCACAGCGCGTGTGTGGACAAAGTTCAGATCGATCGGATGAAGGAAAATGACATTTAGATCACTCCGTGACTGTGCGTGACTATGTGTGACTGTGCGTGACTATTGGAGAAGATACGTACGGAACAACAAAGACGACCCATGGGGAGGAGTCTACAAGCTCTGTAGAGGAAGGAGCCAGCGGACCGATGTGTCTGGCCTTCGTGTTGGTAATGAAATATTGCCATCATGGGGGGCATGCATACGCGTTCTGCTGGGCGAGTTCTTTCCAAGGGCTGAGGGTCCTATCCACCTTCCTTTTCAGGGGGTGGATACCCCTCCGCCCTTGGACAGAACTGAGTTAGAGATGAGCATTTGTCAGGCACGAAGTAGAAAGTCACCAGGTATGGACGGAGTGACCGGAGAGATGTGTAAAAGCATCTGGAAGGCCATTCCTGAGTACTTGGTGGCAATCTATGGAAAGTGTGTATCAGAGGGCTATTTTCCGCATGCGTGGAAAATAGCTCGTGTCGTTGTTTTGCTGAAGTCACCCGATAGGATCAGGAGCAATCCTCGTTCCTATAGGGGCATCAGTCTGCTTCCGGTGCTTGGAAAAGTACTGGAAAGGATTATGGTGAAAAGGCTTCAGGAGAGGATCGGCCAGGGCACATGTGAGTGGCAATTTGGCTTTAAAAGTGGTAGGAGTGTAGATGACGCCTGGCATCACGTTAAAACGTGTGTCGGTAGGACGGAGGCAGGATATGTCCTTGGAATCTTTATTGATTTCAAGGGTGCGTTCGACTTCCTGTTATGGGAAGGCGTTCTAGCGAGGCTACGCGAGGTCGGCTGCCAAGAGTTGGAGTTATGGAAAAGCTACTTCTCTGGCAGGCGGGCTTGCGTCGCTGGTGTGAACGAGTCCGTGTGCATTGAGGTGGTCAGAGGTTGTCCGCAGGGATTCATCTGCGGTCCATTTATTTGGAATCTAATGATGGATCCTCTTTTGCGGAGGCTGATGGTTGCATACAATGTGTGCGCATATGCGGATGACTTGCTCGTCCTTATCGAAGGCCAGTCTCGTGCTGAGCTGGAGAGAAGGGGGGAGGAAGCCATGCAGATTGTCTGCGATTGGAGTAGACAGGTAGGAGTAGACGTAGCAATGGACAAAACTGTGATGATGTTGCTCAAGGGCAGATTATCGCTAAATCGACCTCCAACTGTTAGGGCCAATGGCGTTAGCCTTAAGTATGCGACTGAGGTCAAGTACTTGGGGATAACAATGCGTGAGCGTATGAACTTCTTGGTTCATCTCGAGCGTGTCAAGGCGAAATTGACTGGTGTGGTGGGATGTGTCCGGCGCATTCTTAGGAATGACTGGGGCCTCAGCAGGCGTTCTATGCGGACCATTTACCGTGGACTATTTGTTGCCTGCGCAACATATGGCTCCTCGGTGTGGTCCAGCGTGGTCACGACTGCCAGAGGAAAGCTGAAAATCATGTCGTGTCAACGGGTAGTCTTGCTCGCTTGTGTGCCATGTTGTCGTACGGTCTCCACGGAGGCCTTACAGGTGTTGGTAGGTGTAGCCCCTCTTGACTTGGAGGTGATACGTAAAAGTATTGCCTACAGGATCAAGAAAGGACAGCCGTTGTTGCAGGACGATTGGGTGACTAACGATGACGTTAGTGGTAGGAGCTGGACGGAATGCAAGGCACTCTTAAATGAGTGTGTTGTCTCCAGATGGCAAGATAGATGGGACAGAAGTGACAATGGACGGGTTACATACTCCTTCATTCACGATGTGACGTTCGTGGCGAAACGTCCAGACTTTGGCTTTGGCCTGAGTATGGGCTTTTTGCTTACGGGCCATGGATCGTTTAATGCATTTTTGCATAAAAGAGCTTTGGCTAATACGCCTGAGTGTGACTGTGGACCTTTTACCGAGGACTGGTTTCATATTTTGTGCATATGCACATTCTACTCGGACATACGGGACCTAGATTCTCTAGGTGTCGTATTGACGGACGATGGTTGTGATGTCAGTGGTGTGCTTGTGAATGATGAGAGAGTGCGTTGTATGAATGAGTTTGCGTGTGAAGTCTTCAGAAGAAGACGATTAAGAAGGGTTTGATCGCACACGTGTGTTTACATCCACAGGATGTACGCATGCGTGTGTACTCAAGACCTTCTAGATGGCCTTAGTTGTGTAGCTATACACTCACCCACAGGGTGGGTGTATGGGTGTGGAACTAAGGCCTTCGAATGGTCACCAGTCCATAGCTGTTTGGAGCTATACTGGTAGTAGCTTTGCTACGAAGTCTGACCGGAGGCTATATATTTATATATAATTCTGGTACCACGGGAAGTCAGAGCCCCTGGAATCTTTGATTCCAGCTGACTTGCGGGTACGGCCCCTTGGGGAGTATCGTGGTGGCTGTGGTTTATACCCAAATCGCGGGGAGAGCATAGCTCGATGTGGAGTTGCATTCAACCGGGTGCTGTGACCCTAGAACAGCAGAGGTGTGTAAGGTAGGCCTCGACTCCCCACCAAGGAGTGGGATTTGTTGCCCAAATGCACAAATCTTGAATTGGTACCGGAGTGTAGTTAACTACACAATGGGGCGGTGGTCGGCGCATATTCCGATCCAGTGTTCAGAGCACCGTGAGGTTATGTCAACGAGACGGGTACTCACGTTAAACACAAGAGACTTCTGTCCGCTTCATTCGGTGTTTAGCAGTTGAAGTGATCGGACGTGTATACGCATTGTGGTAAACATTAAATTGTGAAAAGTAAAGTAATAAAGACAGTGACTTAATATTTTGATTTGTTATTGTAAAGATAGTGACTTTGAATACAGTGAAGTGTTGTTGTTTGGGGTGCTCCGCTGAACAAAGTAAATTTGGTGTCTCACTTTCTCCGGCCAGAAGTGAGGTTAGACACGAACTACGAATATACGCTCTTGTGATTAATAGACGAACTATTAGTGTGTTTTGCCAGTCGGTTCGGTCAGTGTCTCGGCTACTACCGCTGTAGTTGGCTAGTAGGTGGCGCTTACTATCGTCGGTTTGATTTGTGTCGCGGCTACAACCGCTGTAGTACATTGGCCAATAGGTGGCGTTGTAGATACTGTTAAGTATACGCAAAAGTGCGAGTGTCCGTCCTTCTGTTTTCGGTTCGCAAAAGTCGGTTTGTCCGTTCTTCCGTCGGTTTGTCCGTCCTTCCGTTCGACGTTTTAATTCCACTGCACTGCTGGTACTAAGGTAAGGTAGCAAATTTTAAATTAAGTTGTCCGATGCCGCCTGCGCCCAGGAAGAGGGCCGTAAAGCCTAAAGGCGACGCCTCAGATATGGCGACGACCGATGGGTGCGGCACTGGTTTGCCCCCGGTGGGTGGTAGTTTGCTTCGCCACACTGAGAGCGAACTGTCCAGTACGGAGATGGATGAGGAGATTAAGAGGTTCAAGGCTGGGTCTCCGAAGAAGCCGGTGTCGCCGAGGTTCAAGCGTCCTGCTGGGGTTACTGCTGGTATCGCTGCTGGTGTTGCTGCTACTGTTGCTGCTGTTTCGGCCGAGGAGTCGGTGGACCTTGCTGCGGAAGTTGTAGGCAGCGATAAGGTGTCCGGAGCTGTCGCGAGGAAGGCGCGTGATCGGACCAGGGCCCGGCCAGTAGTACGTGGTGTGGTAGACAAGATGAAGGATGTTAGCTCGGCCATGATGGAGCTGGTTATGGTTGACGGTGTTGACGCGCAGTTGGCCAAGGCGGTGATGGAGCAGGTTGCAGGCTTCGAGGTGCTTCTTTTCGGCTTAATAGCTGAAAATGAGCGGCTGAAGGGGCGGTTGGAGGTCTACGAGGGCGGTAAGATGGTTGGAGTGCAGCCAGCGGCTCCGAGGGCTCCCATTAGGCCTCAGACGTTGGCTAGGCGAGGTGCAGCTGCTTTAGGTGTTGCTGGCAGTGCTATGTCCGGTGTTGTGTCTGGTGGTGCTGCAGTGGTGCCCAAACCTGTGGAGACGTGGTCTGTGGTAGTGAAGGGGAAAAAGGGCGTCACTTCAAAGGAGGTTGTGGAAAAGGTTCAGAAGGAGGTCGGCCCCACCCTTGGGGTTCGTGTTCACGCATTACGGCCTATGCGCGATGGCGGAGCGGTCATTCGGACCCCGTCGGTAGCAGAAAGGGAGAGAGTAATGAAGAACGCTAAGTTCGGTGAGGTTGGGTTGGAGGTGTCGGTAAGAGACAAGCTCGGACCGAAGGTCGTCGTGCAGCGGGTTCATCCGGAAATCACTCCGGATGAATTTATGAGCGAGCTGTACGAGAAGAACCTCAAGGAGCAGATGTCCGAGGAAGTCTTCAAAAGGAGCGTTCGCTTGGTGTCTAGCCCGTGGAAGGCAAATGGCGGCCCGGTTAACGTTGTCCTGGAGGGCAACGCTCGCGCTATGGAGCTGCTGACCGATGTCGGAAGATGCTACATCAACTGGTTTTCGTTTGCGGTGCGACATCACGATGCTGTTCCGTGCTGCTACAGGTGCCTAGGGTTCGACCATATGATTAGGGACTGTCGAATGCCTTACGAAGTTTGTCGCCTATGCGGTACCGCCGGCCATAAAGCCTCACGGTGCGAAAACGAGATTAGATGTCGGAATTGCGCGTTCAAGGGACTTCCGGCAGGGCATCTCATGATGTCCGCAGCCTGTCCCGTTTACAGCGCCATAGTCGCCAGAGCGAACGCACGCCATTAAAATGGAGGGAACAGATTTAAAAATCTTGCAGCTTAACTGTCAGCGGTCATACTCCGTGATCTGCGAGCTAGGTCAGGCGATGTGTAACCTGGGCGCGAGTTTTGCCCTAGTGCAGGAGCCGTATATTACGGATGGCTGCATTAGGGGTTTACCTGGGGGTATGCGCGCGTTTACAGACGACGGTGGTAGCGCCGCTATTGTTGTTAGGGATAGGGACGTGGACTGTACCGTCATTAGTAGGAGTGTTTGGGGAATCTGCGTTAGTGTAGAAGGGGGTTTTGGTAGAATGTTACTGACGAGCATCTACTGTAGGTTCGGAACGCCTCTTGAACCCTATTTGGGGTACATGGATTCGGTACTACTACTGGATAGTAGCTCACCTATAATCCTAGCTTTAGACGCAAACGCATGCTCTCCCATGTGGTTCTCCAAGATGGGCAGAAATGCTTCTGCTCATCCGAACTACATGCGAGGTGTTATGCTTAGTGAATGGCTGGTCACGAAGCGGCTCATTGTTCTCAATGAGCCTAGTGAGATGTACACCTTTGATGGTCCAGGAGGTTGTAGTGACATTGACGTGACGTTAGGTAATGGGAGGGTAGCTTCAGAGTTTGACATTAGTTGGAAGATTAGGGATGACTTTGGGGTGAGTGACCATAGCCTCATTGAGGTTGTGGTCTCTCATCATCGGGCTACGAACGGGACGGACATGCCACGCAGGTGGCGACTACATGACGTCAATTGGGACATCTACGCTGATGCCTTTAGGGGCACAGCGCTGGATGTGCCAATTGCAGAATTTAGGGCTTGGACAATAGACAGTCAAGTCGACCAGATAGATCAATGGATGTCCACAGTGAACGACACTCTTCTGGGTCGTTGTCGCCAGACTCGACACAGAGGACTTAAATGGTGGTCTCGGGAGCTGGATATGATGCGGAGGAATGTTCGACGCCTAAGGAAGCGATTCCAAAGGGGAAGGCGTTCCAATGCTGAAGATCTTGCTCAGCGTAAAATTGATTATCTGGCCGCCTTGAGGACGTACAAAGACGAGATTGTTCGTGTCAAGGAGGAGGATTGGAGGACTTTTGTGCAGGACAGCAGTAACGACCCTTGGGGTCAGGCCTATCGTATAGTCCGGGGTAGACGGAAACAGACGGACTTGACCGGTCTTTGTATAAGTGGAGTGACTTTACTGACGTGGAGACAGTGCACTAGCTCTTTACTTGAGGCACTTTTTCCAGGGGCTGAACCGGCTGTCCATCCTCTCTATGAGGCGGTGGATGGCCCTCCGCCACTGGAAAGACTAGAAGTGGATGCAAGCATGTGCCGAGTCAAGTGTAGAAAGTCTCCGGGTTTGGATGGTATGACTGGAGAGATGTGTAAAAGCATCTGGAAGGCCATACCGGAATACCTGGAGGCAATCTACAGGAGGTGCATTAGTGAGGGGTACTTCCCTGGGGCTTGGAAGCAAGCCAAAGTTGTGGTGCTCCTGAAGTCTCCCGATAGAGTGAGGAGCGATCCTCGCTCCTATCGGGGCATAAGCCTTCTCCCAGTACTTGGAAAAGTGCTGGAAAGGATTATGGTCAACAGACTGAAGGAATCCTACAATGAGGTTGCTTCTGAGTTTCAGTTCGGTTTTAAAGAAGGGAAATCCGTGGAGGATGCTTGGCATCATGTCCGTAATTGTGTGACTGACTGTCCGAACAAATATGTCCTTGGCATATTTGTTGACTTTAAAGGTGCGTTTGATTACCTCTCGTGGGATAGGGTACTGGATAGACTGCGGACAGTAGGTTGTAGAGAGCTCTCCTTGTGGAGAAGCTACTTTAGTGGTAGGAAAGTTTTTGCGGTAGGAGCCAACGACACTGTTTGCAGGGAGGTTGTTAGGGGCTGCCCGCAAGGGTCCATCTGCGGTCCATTTATATGGAACCTAATGATGGATCCCTTGTTAAGGTCTCTAAGGACAACCCACCAACTTTGTGCTTACGCGGATGACTTGCTCATCTTAATCGAAGGTCAGTCTCGAGCTGAACTGGAGAGAAAGGGTGAGGGGGCCATGCGTGTAATCAATGAGTGGGGGAACAGTGTTGGTGTCGAAGTATCTAGAGAAAAGACCGTTACCATGCTGCTTAAAGGCAGTTTATCGCAGGCTCGCCCACCTGTAGTTCGATCTGGCAATGCCAGCATTCGATACGTGACTCAGGTTAGGTATTTGGGCATAACCATGGGTGAAAGAATGAACTTTCTAGTTCATCTTTCCACACTAAAGGACAAATTGACGACAGTTGTAGGAGGAGTCAGACGCATCCTTAGGAATGACTGGGGTCTTAGCAGGAGAGCTGTCCGTACCATATATAGTGATCTGTTTGTTGCTTGTGCAACATTCGGCTCGTCTGTATGGTACGGCACCGCTCTGTCTGCTATGGGCAAGAAACGAATCTTGTCTTGTCAGAGAGTGGCAATGCTGGCTTGCATGCCAGTTTGTCACACAGTTTCGACAGATGCTCTTCAAGTTTTGTTAGGTGCACCTCCCCTTGACTTGGAGGTGGTACGTCGTGGTATTACTTTCAAGGTCAAGAAGGGACTGCCACTATCAGGGCATGATTGGATAACTTCGACTGAAATCGCTGATTTAGACTTGAGGCAGGTGAAACTCCTGCTGGACGAGCATCTTCTTGCAAGATGGCGTTCACGTTGGACTGAGACGGATAAAGGCCGAACAACGTACGAGTTTATTAAGGACGTGACCTTCGTTAGAGACCGCCCGGACTTTGGCTTCGGCCTTAGCCTGGGCTTTTTACTGACTGGGCATGGCTCCTTGAATGCTTTTCTGCATAAGAGGGGCCTGTCCGATACGCCGGACTGTAGGTGTGGGGAAGGGCCGGAGGACGTCGTACATGTTTTGACCGGGTGTTCACTTTATAGTGATATTAGGAATTTGGATAGGATGGGGATTTTACGGACGTCGACAGGATGGGATTTGAGTAGGGCATTAGAGGACGGGCGGACTGTTAGAAATTTAGGTGAATACGCAAGGGGCGTATTCAATCGTAGGAGAACTGGACGGTTAGTATAGGTGGCCTCTGATGCGGGCATCCGTGGTGGTGCTTAACTGCCAATGGGTGGTCGCTCCAGTAGTGCACATCGTCGTGCCTGGATCTCAGATATGAGTATGACTGTTGACGGGGGCTGATACATCGGTATCTGTCCCTCCACAACGGTGCACCGTCTTCAGCTCTCTCCCTGGTGTTTGCTGTTGTTGCTGCTACATGTTTCCTGCGCGTCGTTCTTGTTGTTTTATGTGTTACGTTCATTGTAGTCCTTTTGTGTGCTGCTGCTGAGGGGGCATATGCCGACTCAGAATGTGGCTGTTCATTGTTGTGTCCTTTGTGTTTTTATGTCTTTTGTTTGTCGTCTAGGGCCACCAGTCCCGAACTGTTTGGAGTTCAACTGGTAGTAGTCTCGGCTACGAAGCCTGACCGGAGGCTTTATTCTGGTACCACGGGTGTCAGGAGCCCCTGGAATTTATTCCAGCCTGGCAGTGGTGCGGCCCCGTTTGGGAGCATCGTGGTGGCTGTGGTTTAGACCCAAATCGCGGGTAGAGCGCAAGCTCGATGTGGAGTTGCATTGCGACCGGGTGCCGTGACCCATAGATCGGTAGGAGTTTTAGATAGTACTCCGCTCCTCATCCAAGGGGGAGGTCATGCCCAAATGCATGCCTCAAATTGGTACTCGTACTGCGAGGGCGCCGGTGGACGCATAGTTTCCACCCGGTGTTAAGTGCACCGTGAGGTCAGGCCACCGCGGCAGGTACTCACGGAAATCTTGAGCACATCTGTCCGCTTCCTGTGGGAGCAAAGTTGTGTCATAAAGTTACTGGTCCGCCAGTGACGGTTGATACTTCGCCCATGCCTATAACCTACCTCCACGTGGTGCTCCCGGGCAACGCTAGGCAAAGCCAGTTAATTCTGGTGATTATTCCTAGCGGCTAAAGGTTAAGGTCAGGTCCGCCAAGTACTATTCTTTTGGAGAATAACTTGGTAGTGGCTAGTATGTGGCCAGACTGGCTGCGAAGCCTTACCTGAGGCTATAAATAGGTACCACGGGTAAGCTATCAAGCCCAAGGTTACCTCACGGCGTCTTCATACTCAAAGACAGCATAAGCAAAAACACAAAACTGGAGGTGTCGAAACCTACCAGATGAAATGGTTCTCACATCCCATAATTGTGTAGTTGTCCCAAAGGGAATGAAGTAATGTAGGTAAGATGGTAAGAAGGTACATGAGCGAAAGGAGACCGGGTGTGGGTGCGTCAGTTGTCCTGACAAGATACCATGACGGAGGAATGGAGCGAGAGTGTGGGTCGAAGACAAGTCGAAGGCGTTTGAGACAGACGCGTATGTCAATACAGCGTCCAAGACAAGTCGGAGACCAGTTGAAAAGCGAATTACCGAAAGTTGGCGTACGCATCATCTAGCATGATGGCGCCGATTAGTAAGTTCGGAGCGTAGTAGACGGAGGTAGGCATGAGTCGAAAAGTTCGGAGCTGCGAATGCAGTAGAATAAGTAGGCAAGAGGGTCGGATGGAAGATGAGTCCAAGAACGCTTGAGTCATTCGACAATACAGTGTTTCGCCGACGAAACGGAAGTCGGTTGAAATGTTGGTGATGAACGTTGTACATATCAGGGCCACCTGATAATAACAGCTAGTAAAGAACGAATGTAGTAGACAAATGGACGGTTATTGGAAGTATGTGTTTTTGAAATTGCTGCCGATAACCGAGGACAACGTGTTGTACCCTTAAATAGCTTTTATGGGAACGGCCCTTCGGGGAGTTTCGTGGTGGCTGTGGTGGCCCAAAAGCGCGGGAAGAACACAGTTCGATGTGGAGTTGCATTTAAACCAACCGGGTCTACGACCCATAGGCTTTTAGATCGGGCCAACCCAATAGCAAAGGAAGGAGTTTTGCCAAAACAATTCTCCTAGTTTGCTACCATCTAAGGAAGGGGCGAAGGCAAGACGCATAGTATTTTCCATGTGCTAAAACCACCGTGTGGTTAAGTCGTCAAGACAGGAATACACGTAAAACCCAAAGAGACTCTGTCCGCTTCCTCTACCCAAATCGCGGGGAGAGCATAGCTCGATGTGGAGTTGCATTCAACCGGGTGCTATGACTCTAGAACAGCAGAGGTGTGTAATGTAGGCCTCGACTCCCCACCAAGGAGTGGGATTTGTTGCCCAAATGCACAAATCTTGAATTGGTACCGGAGTGTAGTTAACTACACAATGGGGCGGTGGTCGGCGCATATTCCGATCCAGTGTTCAGAGCACCGTGAGGTTATGTCAACGAGACGGGTACTCACGTTAAACACAAGAGACTTCTGTCCGCTTCCTCTGTTGGGGCGTGGACTGATATGAGTGTGATGTTGTTGAATCTTCCTTTGATTTGAAGTTTCCATATTTTGTCATCATAGGGAGTAAAACAGGGTACTGATAATCTGTATTTCTTGGAAACTAAGGAACCTGTTCCATTTCTCTCTGTTATCTGGTCATTACCACTATAGTATAAACTAAAATCACTCTTCTTTATCTCACCGCTGCCTGCCCAGCGTAGTTTTTGAATTCTCAGTATGTCCACATGTTGATGTTTCATATGTCGTGCAGCTTCTTGTATTGAGCCTGCGCTAAGCATAGTTCTTGTGTTTCATGTTCTGATAATCAAATCATTAATCTGTTTTCTTTGCATGGGTCTGTATCGGGTATTCGGGTTATTTCTTCCTCGATTTCGGACGTTCTGAACAGGGTAGAATTTTACAAGGTGGATTGTTGGTCCAACGCTTAACCCTACTCCCTCTCAAGTGGGCTTGGGAGCGACTATGGTGGAGTAGATACTGCGGCGGCCAGCTCTCGTTTCAAGGCCGCTTTTAATATGAGGAACAGACGCCTACCAACAAACCGCTTAATATTAGGCAGAAGTCGATTGTGTTTTGAAGATAGCCTGCTTTGGTCCGCGGATGGTATTTAATTTTCCACCTACCTTACACATTTGTTAGGCGTCCCTCTATGCGCCACCTGAGGATGCGTCTGATGGAAGACAGGCAACTTCACACAGAACGATCAGTGAATATTATCTATAATATCCAGGGACATAACACTCGGTCGTAAAGGAGAGATTCTTATCTCGGATGTTGATGGCAACTTTTATAAAGCTCCACACGCATTCAACCGAATCTCGAAGCCAAACAACGAAACGATAATCATAAATATGTTATTATTAGGCTCTTCGCTGGGTCCCACCAGAGACCAAATGGTTGATTCGTATGGTGCTTTATTTTATGTCTAACAAAATTCGGTGCGGCCAAAGATAGTGAAGTTATACACATGACTTCGAAAAATATCCACCTAATTGTCTTCGGCAACGACGGATCGGTTTGGTTAAAGTCGTACAAATGGTTAAAGCCGCATGATCAATATTTTTCAGGGTAATAACTTCATTGGAAAAAAAAATATTGAAAAAACGTTGTCAATTGCTGAAAAAAACCTTCGAAACCGTTATGTTTTGGGAAAATTTTCCATACCGTTCTGGTTGCGCTACTACCTACGACGAATCGTAATTTTTTCACCTCACTTCAAAAATGTAATTTTACCTCAAATGTAAAAATTTTTCCCATAAAAAACTTTTCGTTCGAAGTAAAAATTCAAGCTTTTCCGTTTTCACCTCACCTTAAAATCCAAAAACTTACTTCCGCTTTAAAATTTGTACCCTAAATAAGAGGCCAATTAAGCATTAGTCCCATCTATGCTGGTAGTAACTACAAATAAGGTAAAGAGATATGCGAGCTCGTATTGTGTAACACAGCCACAATGAATGTTTAAGATAGACGGCAAAAATATATTCAATTTTAATTTGTTTTCTTTTATATATCTTACTTTAGTTGTTTTTCTTTTTTGGATTTTTGTTTTAAACAAATTTGTCTTGTGGCAAATTAAGACGAGCAAGGAATATTTACTGAATAAAATGGCAGACAGCAGGTAGATTGGTCCAAAATTTTGAAACCATGAAGGAAGAAAATAAAAGTGGATTAATTGTTAGAAAGGCAAAGTTGCAAAAATATGGGGCAAGTAAATATTAAAAAAAAGTATCTCAAATAAAAATTAGTCCCTCTTAAGATATTTTCAATAAATCTTTTTATTGGCTAAATTTGATTTGTCCATTAACAACGAAAATCATAGTTACTTGTCATTAATAACAGTGATAAAAGACGCATTGAACTGTCAACACTGTTTACAAAATCACACATCCTTCATTTAAGAACTTTGTCATTAGTCATGTTATTGATGTGTTGCCGATGAGTCAAATAATTTATGGAATATAAACTGTAATCCAACACTTTTATGCAATCATTATACAAATTACAACAGAAAATTATGCAAAAGTGACAGAAATTCATGTATGCAACATTAATAATAAGCATGCACCAACACATTCGTATATGACAGGGATAACCAGCTATACTTACTCCGGGGGCTACGTTTAAGAAATAAATTTTAAACAGACAATTATTTGTTATTTGTTACTAGGTTCAGCTGTTAATTTCACTGCTGGGTTCTTTTTTGGCTTTGGAAAGAAATCGCATTGAATGGAGGCAAAAAAAAGGCCTTTTTTGAAAAAAAAAGTGAAAAAAAAATTTTTTTCCGAAAGATTGAAGAAATAGCTATTTGGAACAAATTTTGCTAAGAACAATAGGTTAAAAGTTACATGGTTGAGAAAAAACACCTGTTTGGCCAAAATGTCAAATTTTGACCGCATCTAACTCAGATATTTCTGGACCGATCTTGTTGAAAAATTGTGAATAAACTGCTAACAAGAAATAAATTTGTAAAATTTTGTCTAAATTTGTAACAAGAAATGAAATAAAATATATTTTCTTTATATGTAAGTTAACAAACAAAACATTTTGTTTAGTTAATTCTAAATACTCCCTCCCATTCTCTTTAATTTCTCATGTTTGCTGTGTTCGCTTTGTTAATCAATTTGTTTAAGTTCAATAAATTATGTTGTGGCTCAAATTGCATTGTGTGTCGCAGCTATAGAATATTTTGTCACAAGCCAACCGATAATATGCTTTGTGGGCGAAAGAACAAAATTCAATGTAAACGATAATTGTTGCGTCTCATATTGCATTATGTGTCGCAACAGTACTCTGTTCTTTCGATTGGTAAACTAGGTCATTAATGCAGACGATAAAATGTTTAACTTATTATTTTTAACAAAAAGTCCCAAAAATTGTCAAGTGGGCAATAAACTATTGAGAAAGACCCAATGTTGTCAAATGGGCATTAATTATTGTATTCCATAGTTTTAAGTTTAAATAAGAAAAACAATTCAATAAAGAAAGCAGTTGATTAGTAACAATCACACAAAACACATCATGTTTCATTTATGAAATATAAAAAGGAAATAACTGGCGCCCAACGAAAAAAACTGGCAGATTACCTAATCCTTAAAAAGCCCTAAAGTAGTGCATAGGATTATGGTAGTAAAAGTGTTTTTATAAAACTTAATCCTTTAAAAGCCCTAAAGTAGTGCATAGGATAAAAAGTGTTCTAATTAATTTAAAAACCCTAAAGAAGTGAAAAATTAATTTAATAAAATCTAAAAAGCCCTAAAGAAGTGCAGATTTAATTTAATAAAATTTAAAAGCCCTAAAGAAGTGCAGAATTAATTTAAAACCCTAAAGAAGTGCAGATTTAATTTAAATTAAAAGCCCTAAAGAAGTGCAGAATTAATTAAAAGCCCTAAAAGAAGTGCAGAATTAATTTAATAAAATTTAAAAGCCCTAAAGAAGTGCGGAATTAATTTAAAACCCTAAAGAAGTGCAGAATTAATTTAATAAAATTTAAAACCCTAAAGAAGTTCAAAATTAAAAAACTCTACAAAAATTTTTTTAAAAACTTTAATTTATACGAAACTATCAAAACAAAAAAAAACTATAATTCCAATAAATTTTTAAATAAAAGAAGAACTCTAATTTACACGAAACTAATAAATTTTAAATAAAAACTCTAATTTATACGAGACTATCAAAAACTATAATTCCAATAAATTTTTAAATAAAAGAAGAACTCTAATTTACACGAAACTGTCAAATTATAATTACAATAATTTTTTTTTAAATAAAAGAAGAACCCCAATTTGTATACGAAATTGTCAAAACTAATAAATTATAATCCCAATAAATTGTTGAAAAATAATATTTCAATTAATTACAAACTCAACTTGAAGTGGAAAACAACATTGTCACCAGGCAACGATTTTGTCTGGGCAGCAAAGAGGATACAAATTACGAATCAACACCATCACCAACATCGACACAAAATTCAACAATGAAGTATTTATTGACTATTCTAAAGTAAGTCAAACAAATAGCTGTAAGCATCCAAAAATATATATTGCGCTCAATTTAAACATTTTAAGAAGCAAAAAAAGAAAAAAAAAAAAAGAAGGATTTTCTATATTTAAATTTAAGAATAAATTTTGGATTCTTTTCAAAAATACATTTAAGAAAATAACAAAACAAATTTTTTTTTGGAATTAAAATATATTTTAAGAAGAATTTTTTTTTGACAATAAGACATTAAAAATTCTGTGTTTAAGTTTAAAAATAAAGTTTTTTTTTTTTCAATACTTTTTCTTAAAAAGGAAAAAAAACATTAAATTTTTTTTATAAGCTAACAAAATTAAAGGGGAAATTAATACTTGGATATGGCCAACCCAAATAATCTGATTAGACCCCCAGTCCTAGTTCGCAATCCCGAAATAAATCCCCCTAACATAAATCCACAACTAGAAGCCACTGTAACAGACATAGTGACTAGGTTATGTAGAGAACAATGTGATAGCCTGGTTAGGGAACTCTTAAATCCCGGCGCATCTATGACAGGTATAGACCAAGTTATAGAGGATAGGTATATGGAGAATTTGACTGACCTAGACAAGGTACCGGATGTGGTACGATGTCTGAGGGAATTTTCAGGCAATCCTTCCGAATTTAGCTCGTGGAGGAAAAGTGTGGAACGTGTACTTAAATTGTACGAATCAAGCAGAGGGACACCAAAATACTACGGAATCCTCAACGTAGTAAGAAATAAGATCATAGGCCCAGCAGACGCCGCTTTAGAATCGTACAATACTCCCCTTAATTGGACTTGCATATCAAAATGCCTTACTCTGCATTACGCAGATAAACGAGACCTTGGAACATTGGAGTATCAAATGACAACCTTGATTCAGGGAAACACCACAATCCAAGAATTTTACCAACAGGTCTATACTCATCTTTCACTTATAATGAACAAACTCGCCTGTATGGACATTGGCAGAGAAGCTATGGACCTTTTAACCCAGACATACCGAGATAAAGCACTAGACACCTTCGTCCGTGGACTCAAAGGAGACCTGCCACGTTTGTTGGGAATTCGAGAACCAGCGGATCTTCCACAGGCATTGCACTTATGCCTCAAACTGGAAAACCAAAACTATAGAGCTCAACATGCCTATACCCATAAGGTTACCAAAATCCAACAACCTTTACCTCCGAAAAGTTACAAACCACTATTCCCACAATCAACCTTTACAAGACCTCAATTCTACCCACACCTCGCACACATGCCTTCAACATCCCAAAATTTCTACAGACAACCACAACAACAATATACTCCCAATCAAAATTTTAACAGACAGCAACGACAATTTATGCCATCAAATTCATTTAACCAACCCAGAAATTTCAGTTCTAATACTCCACCACAGAGACCAGTTGCCCCAAAACCATTACCAAGACCAGAACCTATGGACATAGACCGCTCAATGCAAACCCGAACGATCAATTACATGAATAGACTACGACCAAATAACGATTTCGCAGGAAAAAGGCCACCAGACAATACATACCAACAACCCCAAAAGTTTCAAAGAAACTTTCATATAAACACCGATAACTGGGAAACGGATGGTCAAAATGTTAACCTTTACAGCGAAGACGATTTCGAATCGTATAACAATCATGTACTAGCTAGCGGCACTGAAGAAGATCTTCAGGAAATGCAAGAATATCTTGACGGTCAAAACGACGAACATAATGAAAAAACCTTCATCGAGGACCATGACTTCACTGACATTCATTTTTTAGATTAGCGAACTCGTCTTTGCCATATTTCGAAGCTAAGACGAGCTCCGGAGAAATACTTAGAATACTTGTCGACACAGGATCGAACAAAAATTATGTACAAAATTCCTTAATAAAGAGAGCAATACCCAACGAGGTCAATTTCTATGCTAACTCCATTGGAGGCAAAACCTCCGTAACTCACCACACCTTTATAAATCTCTTCGGCTCAGATATTAAATTTTTCTTATTGCCTTCGTTGAAATCATTTCATGCGATATTGGGTAATGACAGCCTTAAAGAACTGTCAGCAATTATTCACGCAGCAGGAAGTTATATGATCGTTAAGGACCATATCAAAATAAAATTGAAACAGAAAATTTCCCAATCTGTTAATTCAATACAAATAAGGACACAACACATGACAATAGAACAAGAAACAAAAATCGGAAACATAATAGCAAAACATCCCAATTTATTCTCAGAACCAAACGAAAGTCTTACCTACACGACATCAGTAAAAGGTGAAATTAGAACCACCACCGATAACCCTATATATTCTAGATGTTATCCATATCCTATGAATTTGAAGGACGAAGTAGAAGCTCAGATTAAAGAATTGTTGGATCAGGGTGTTATAAGACCTTCAAAGTCACCTTACAATTCACCAGTATGGGTTGTCCCCAAAAAAATGGATGCTTCAGGTAGGAAAAAATACAGAGTAGTTATCGATTATAGGAAATTAAATGCGGTCACAATCGCCGACCGATACCCTATACCAGAAATAAATGAGGTGCTTTCTCAGCTAGGAGAAAATAGATATTTCTCCGTTCTGGATCTGAAAAGTGGGTTTCATCAGATTCCTCTGAGAGAAAAAGATATGGAAAAAACTGCATTCTCGATCAACAACGGCAAATACGAATTTACGAGGCTTCCGTTCGGATTGAGAAACGCACCCTCAATATTTCAGAGAGCCCTTGATGATATTCTGCGGGAACACATCGGCAAAATCTGCTATATTTATATAGACGATATCATAATATTCGGCAGAGATGAGAAATCACATCTGGAAAACATCGAGCAGGTATTCCACACCTTAGAGATAGCCAACATGAAGGTTCAGCTTGATAAATGTGAGTTTTTGAAGACGGAAGTAGAATTCTTAGGGTTCTTAATATCCACAACCGGAATACAGGCTAACCCTAAAAAAGTAGAAACGATAAACAACTTTCCGACCCCAAAAACGCTTAAGGACCTCCGATCATTCCTTGGCATGGCAGGCTTTTATCGCCGTTTCATCAAGGATTACGCCAAACTGGCAAAACCTCTAACGGCTCTTTTGAGAGGGGAAGAGGGACGAATGTCCAAAAATGTTTCAAAAAAGATAAATATATCACTAGATGACAACGCCATAGAGGCACTGAATAAAATCAAAAGAACATTGACATCAGCAGATGTTATGTTATCCTACCCTAATTTCGAAAAAGAATTCCGACTGACAACAGATGCTTCCAACTATGCGATCGGAGCTGTATTGGAACAAGATGGTAGGCCCATAACATTTATTTCAAGAACTCTCAACAAAGCCGAAGAACATTACGCTGCAAACGAAAAAGAAATGTTAGCGATTGTTTGGGCCCTTAAGAGTTTGAGAAACTACCTTTACGGAGCAGCAAAGATAAAAATTTTTACAGATCACCAACCGTTGACACACGCTCTGAGCAACGGAAATACTAATAGCAAACTTAGGCGATGGAAGGCAATATTGGAGGAGTATAATTACGAATTATCGTACAAACCTGGTAATACTAATGCTGTGGCGGACGCACTCTCTAGACCTCCACAGCAAATATTTGAGATCATCTCGACAGACGCCACGCAACATAGTGACCATAGCCTACCTCGAAACCTTATCCAACATACAAATGCTCCAATAAATGCTTTTAAAAATCAACTGTTTATAGAACAGAATGAAACTCAATCATATGAATTTCAAATTGTGTTTCCAACATACCACAGACATATCATATCAGAACCAGACCTCTCCAAGAAAAGACTAAACGAAATATTCACTAAATACCTAAACCCATCAGTAACGAATTGTGTGAAAACAACCGACGAGATATTGGGAAAAGCACAAGAAGTGTATTCCGATAATTTTTGCAAATACAAATTCCTTTACACAAGAAACATGGTAGCCGACATTCTTAACGAATCAGATCAGGAAATAGAAATTATAAATGAACATAACAGAGCTCACAGAAATGCCAATGAAAATAAAGCTCAATTACTCGAGAGATGTTATTTCCCACAGATGAATGCAAAAATAAAAAAAATAGTAACATCATGCAAGGTTTGTAAGGAGAACAAATATGAAAGACACCCTAACAATATTTCTCTGCAAGAAACCCCTATCCCACAATATCCTGGTCAAATAATACACATCGATATTTATATTACGGAAGGTACTTCTATTCTGACAGCAATCGATAAGTTGACAAAATATGCTCAGACAAAAAAACTTAATTCAAGAGCGACGGAAGACATCAAACAACCACTTAGAGAAATACTTTTGAACTTTGGTATGCCAGAAATTGTCGTGATGGATAATGAAAAGTCATTTAATTCAAAGGCCATCATATTCATGTTGGAAAATCAATTTAACGTAAAGGTTTTCCGAATTCCACCATACGCCAGTACGGTTAACGGACAGATAGAAAGGTTTCATTCTACTCTTTCCGAGATCATGCGATGTATAAAATCGAAAGGAATTCATAATAACTTGTCCGAACTTTTGGATAAATCTACTTACGAGTATAACAACACTGTTCATTCGACCTTAGGAAGAAAACCGTACGATGTATTTTTTGGTAAACGGTCATCAAGAGACCCTGAAGAACGGGAAAAAGACAGGATCAAGTTGATAGAAGATTTTAAGAACCGACAACTATCGGACTTGGAATATCATAATCGCGGTAGAAAAGTCGCCAGGGATTATAAAATAGGAGAAGTGATTTTTGTCAAACAGAATAAAAGGTTGGGAACAAAGCTCAGTAAGAACTATAAGCAGGAGATAGTCAAGGAAAATCGACATACAACGGTGGTGACAGAAAACGGAAGAATTGTTCACAAAAACAACATTCGTAACTGAATGAATTCAAATTTTGGTTAAAGAACTTTTTCTTTTTATTTTTTTTTTTTTAGTATAATTTTGTTGCCCTTAGTCCGACCTGAGGTAAAGATCTTGGACTATACTAATTCGCGAATTGTAGCAATTGATACAGGTGTAGCAAAACTCCAAATGGGGTCTGTAAGATTGATACATGATGTGGACTTAAACGATTACCAGATGTTTATTGACGATATGAAGGCAACAGTGATTTCAAAAGTGGTTACATCCCATCCCTTACATCCCTTTTTAATCCATGAAATATCCGAATTACAAGAGAAGCTAAACCAATTGAAACCAAGATCAAAACGATCCCTAAATTTCATAGGTTCGGCATGGAAATGGATAGCAGGTAATCCTGACCATGACGACTTTGAAATAATAACACAAAAAACAAATAATATATTAAAAAATAACAATAAACAGGTTATAATAAACAAATTATCTTTAGACAGAATCAACGAATTGACCTCAAAAATGAACCAGGTAATAAAAGTCGTGCAAGAAGATGTACAGACCTTCCGGAATTTAGATATTACCGAATTGAAATACAAACTGGAAATAATAAAGGAAGAAATAATTAATCTACAATATGCCATCCATTGGGCCAAAGTAGGTGTAATTAATTCGTTTATTCTGTCTCATGATGAAATAGAAACCATTAGGAAATTGTTCGAAAATAATAAAATTCCATACCTCAACATAGAAGAGATACTGGAATTTAGTGAAATAAAAATAGCTACTAACAATAGTTCCTTAATTTATATTGTCAGCATTCCTACAACAAATGATATATTGTGCAATAAGCTACTTATAAAACCTGTGAAAATTAATAGAACTGCTACTAAAATTATTTTTAATGAAATTTTGAATTGTAATGAAAAGATGTTTGGAATAAAAAATGATTGTAAGAACTACAACAAATTGACAATATGCAAAGAGGACAGTATTGAGGACATCAGCGGATCTGAATGCCTCCCCAATTTAATCCACAGCAAACCCTCTAATTGTACCTTGACAAGTAACTTCCATATACCCACAATACAGGAAATATTCCCTGGAACACTTTTACTGAACCAATTTAACGGTACGATTCTGATAAGTCAAGAGCCATATGATTTAAATGGCACTTTCATCATTAAATTCCATAATGAAACTGTATCAATCGGTGATAAAGCTTTTTCATATTCTGAAATTAATTTTTCTAACATTCTCCCAGCCGTAGTGCAACCAGTCATGGGAAACACACACGTGGAAGAAATTCTCACCTTGGAACTAATCAAAGAAATGCATGTGAACAATACTGAAGCAATAGAACTTCTGAATGTGGAAAGTAGATTGGGTGACACTATCACTATCACTATCTGTCTGTCTGAAAAAAATGTGTAATAGAAGTGGCTCTAAATGCTCGGGGATAATTAATATCAATACTCCATTACCACCGCAGAATATTACCTTGAATGAAAACGAGCCGAGAGGGTACCCTATATCAAGGATCTCTCAAATACCCTATTTTTGATTGAGGACAATCAAAATTTTAGTGGGGAAGAGTTAACAAACAAAACATTTTGTTTAGTTAATTCTAAATACTCCCTCCCATTCTCTTTAATTTCTCATGTTTGCTGTGTTCGCTTTGTTAATCAATTTGTTTAAGTTCAATAAATTATGTTGTGGCTCAAATTGCATTGTGTGTCGCAGCTATAGAATATTTTGTCACAAGCCAACCGATAATATGCTTTGTGGGCGAAAGAACAAAATTCAATGTAAACGATAATTGTTGCGTCTCATATTGCATTATGTGTCGCAACAGTACTCTGTTCTTTCGATTGGTAAACTAGGTCATTAATGCAGACGATAAAATGTTTAACTTATTATTTTTAACAAAAAGTCCCAAAAATTGTCAAGTGGGCAATAAACTATTGAGAAAGACCCAATGTTGTCAAATGGGCATTAATTATTGTATTCCATAGTTTTAAGTTTAAATAAGAAAAACAATTCAATAAAGAAAGCAGTTGATTAGTAACAATCACACAAAACACATCATGTTTCATTTATGAAATATAAAAAGGAAATAACTTGTATATTTAGTTATTCTGTAAAGAATTCTCTTATAGGATTATTAAAAATTGTGCAGAAGAGCTACTCCAATCAATTTCATAAGCTCGCCTGCCACGTTATGGCCACCTCTGGTATATGACAACAACTTCATAGAAGATTAGGGTCTCAAATATTTTTCAAATGATAATAATCTATAATATTAATAGGCTAGGCGATTTCTTGTGACCGATGTTTTGTTCTACCGTTTTGTCCCGATTTTTATCAAACGTATATTATTTGATAGGTATTTCTTTTTAGTCATTTTGCAGATTTACAGATTTTTAAATTTTTGCCTTTATTTTGAGTAAATTGCATTTATAGTTGCTACTAACACAAACATAAAATCATACAATGCTATGTGTGTGTTTATTAAATTTGTTAATGTGTTTGTAATAAAAGTGAGTTTATTCTTCGTGTTGATTTGTGAATTGGCTATAAATGATTAGCATATCTTTAGGGTCTTTATTTAATGAAAAAATAAAATTTCCTAGAATTTGCACTCGAATTTCGAGGGCTGGAATCTGCTAGTTTTATTAAATATTGTACAGGTGAATTATTTTTGCTTTTTATTTAGTATATAAAAGCACACTGAAAATTGGACTAAAGCTAAATAAGCTTTGTTAACCAATTCGTAACGGTACTTTGTACATCTATGAAAATTTTTAGATGCTTCAAATTATCACAAATGACCAATTTTATTTAAAAAAAAACTATAATCGAATAACACTTAAGCCATTTACGCACACATAGCTCGATATTTATCTGATAGTGAAAATTTAATATCTACTGAATGTCATTTCCTGACATCAGAAACCTCCCAGCAAATAGCTGTCACCCCATCAACATTGTAGATGGAAATCATAGTTTAGTTAAACATCTGTCTATTACTCGGCACATTGTACTTTGCACTATGCGATATTCGAGTTAATGTTTTTGTGTTGTGGTTTTTAATTGTATATGTATTGTGTATTGTTTCATTGGAGCTCATGCTTATCAATTCACCGTTAAATTCATGAATAATACAATATTGTCTGGCGCATAGAATTTTGACTAATAACATTTAATTTAATTTGCCAATTTCACATGATAATCGACATATTGTATTACGATTTATAATTGAAGAAATTTCTCTGCAATTTTGCAATTAATGGCAATTTTTTAATGGAAAATTATTTAAATAACCAGAAATCATAGAGGAAATGTTTTTAAATATTTAATATTGTGCTGGTACGTTGAAATTTAGTTTATTATATAATTTTTTTTTTTAGAATCTAAGAAATTTTAATAATAAAAAATTCTGGGAATGTAAACAGTTTTAATGTCTGTTTATTCGCAGATATTAAGTTATATGTTTTCAGTTACGGATGTAGATCTGGCAAGGAAACTAACGAAGTGTGATTCTTTTACAATTGCTCTTATAGAAATATCTGTGGTTTTCTAGAATAACCGCGTATGTCATAAAATCAAAATTTTCAGGGGAGACAAACAACGTTATATTTGAAATTATGGGCTCGATATAAAGTTTTTAGAGCTATTTATTTAAGAGTCCTGTATATATGGGCAATAAATACTTTATCTAAAATTTTGAGTCAAAAATCTTAAGAGGAATAGATCGGAGAGAAGGACGAAAAAAACAATATGTAAATTACACTTAAAGTGTGTGCAGATAAAACAACTTATATCGACAAATGTCGTTTTCTTTGAAAAAGAACACTACCAATGCAACCACCCATGTAGACATAAGTTGTTGTTGCTTGAAAAATGGATTTTTTTGTTCGTCAACAAAAAGTCAACGGGACCTTGGATGAGAATATAACAACGTATCCAGAATAATAGTGACAAAAAATAACAGAAATAAACACAAGTTTTTATAAGTGGTTATAAACTGAAAAATAATCCAAAATTATTTTGCATTTTTTTTCATTAATAACAACGTATGTCGCTATGTGTCGTTTTCGTTAGTGCTGCAAATTAATTTTATAAAAATTTAAGTTACGTCGTTATTTAAAGAAAAAACTCAGAAATGGTTAAAATTTTTTATTTTTTTTTAAATTTAACACATGTAAAGAACGTTAAAAATTAATATATTTGGCATCGTTAACTCAAAGCTGACAAAAATGGACATACGCGGTTATTCCAGAAAAGCACAGATATATTGAGTTTGTGCTGATGTTTGTAACTGCCAAAAATGTTTGACCGAGACCCATCTTTTATTATACCGATTGACTCAGAATCACTTTCTGAGTCGTTTTTGCGATGTACATCTGTCCGTTTGTCTGTCTGTGGGTCCATTAGGTATGGGATAGGGTTGTTTGTTGTGTCTTAGTAACAGGATTTGGATGCGCTAAACTCTCTAATTGTGTGAGGTCCAGTAAAAAACTGCATGAGGCGCAGAGTCACTCCTAGTGGGGTAAAATGTAGGACTGACCCCCCTACTTTTCCTCTGCGACATTTTTTCGTAACATGCCTACACCCGTCTCCATTCCTTAAGGGGCTCCCATACAAAGTTTAAAATTTTATGTAATTGTAAAAAAGATGCCTGTAATGCCCCTAGGCGGGTCAAATATATGAATGAAACCCATTAGTTTTCCACCCCCAGCACTGTTTAGAACATACATACCCTCTCTCCTATACAAAATTTACATTAATCACTTGAAACTTATAGAAGAAAAAGCTCCAGAACTGCCTAGGATTCCTCTTAGGAGGGAAAAGTATATGACCGACCTCCAATTTCACTCGAATGTTCCCAACATTTGCTTAAAATTCACCTGTCCTTTATTTCCAATCCTTAAATGGGCTCCTATACAAATTAAATATAGTGGTGTTATAAAATTGTTAAATTTGGCCTCTATATCGCCTAGTCTGCCCCTAGACGGGTTAAATGTTGCATGGACCTTGTAATCAAACTACAGGTTGCAAATATGAATATATTTCGATGGAATTTGGTACATAGGCTTATATGGTATACCATAGGACGAACACTATTGGAATTGTTGAAAATCGGTGTTTGTTCAGACCTAGTCCCCGTAAAAATGACCCCTATGAGATCCACTTAAACTGCGAAAAGATAAAAAATATCATATCGAACTGGGCAAAATTTGGTTTAAGTGTGTTTCTTACACCCATTAATCAGTAGTCTAAAACTAAACCCTGTAAGACAATTCTTTGTCATAGTCCCCATATAAAGCTGCTTCCCGATCTTCACTTAAATCTATCAAAAAATAAAAATATTGCGCAGACTTTTCTCAAATTTGGTTTGTATATGTTTTTGTAAAAAATAAGTGAGTCTACATTATAAAGTCTGAATCTATCCATATTTCGATCAAGTCCCTATATAAATATAGCATGCGACACGAACTTTTTCTGCAGTAAATACAAAATCATGAAAATGCCACTCATATTTGATGTACGCAAATTTTCTATATCAAATTAGTTGCCTATAATTTTGAAATTTGTTTCATTTTATAACTAGTAGATCCCAGCCCTGGAAATTCGAGTGCAAAATTTTAAAAAATTTTATTTTTTTTATTTAATAAGGACCCTAAGGTATGCTAATCAATTTTAGCCAATTTACAATTCAACACTTTTTATACCCTATACCACTATGTGGTTTGGGTATAATGACTTTGTGCTGCTGTTTCTAACTACCAAAAATATTTGACCTAGACCCATTTTTATTATACCGATCGAATCATAATCACTATCTGATAAGATTTAACGATGTCCGTCCGTCCGTCCGTCTGTGTGTCCATATAAACCTTGTAATCAAACTGCAGGTCGCAAATATGAATATATTTTGATGAAATTTGGTATGTAAGCTTTTATCGGCAATAGGATGAACGCTATTGAAATTGGTGAGAATCGGTCCATGTTCAGATCTAGTCCCCACACAAATGACCCCTATGAAATCGACATAAATTGCCATAAGATCCAAATTGTCATATAGATCTTACTCAAATTGGGTTTGTATGCGTTAATAACATCCATTAATGAGTAGTCCAAAAATGATCCCTATGGGACAACTCTTAGTCATAGGCCCCATGTAGAGCTGCTTCCCGATCTTCACTTAAATCTATCAAAAAACAAAAATATTGTACTGACTGATTCTTCTCAAATTTTGTTCGTATATATTTTTGCAAAATACAAGAGACTTTACCAAACATGATCAGAGTCGGTCCATTTTTGGACGTAGTCCCCATATAGATATAGCATCCGATATGAACTTTCACTCAAATTTGGTTTATGCTTATTTTCTATATGCAGTTAGTTGGGCCTAAGAGATAGGGTCTCTAAAAGCATGGTATAGGTATCGTAGTCGGTCTAGACCGACTATAATTTTCTTACTTGTTAATTATCTGTTATTGTCGTTATTGGTTTATGTCCAATTATTGGCTTATGTCCAAAATTATTTTTCAATTTAACGCAATTATTGTTGTAAATGAAGAAAACTCACAAGCACATTAACAAATTTAATAAACACACACATAGCATTGCATAATTTTATGTATGTGTTAGTAGCAACTTTAAATGCATTTTACTCCAAAAAAATTTAAAAATTTTAAATCTGTATATCTGTTGGACAGCTAAAAAGAAATACCTTTCAAATAAGATACGTTTGGTCAGAATCGGTAGAAAGTAGTTTCAAAAATCATCGGTCACAAGAAATCGCCTTACCTATTAATATTATAGATGTTTGTTTTACTTTGCAAATTTCATATTTTTTTGAGTACGAAAAAAGAAATCAAACGCCCACTTGTTTCAAATTTTTTCATATACTTGCTAAAAAAAAGTATTCGTACAACTAGAACTAAAATTGTCAAACCTCCAAAAAATAAATGAGGTGAAATTTGTTTCTAATAAATTATTAACCTTTTTATTTTTTTTGTTGTGCAGTTAAAAAAACACAAAAAACTAAGAAAAAGTTCTCTGATATTTTAAATATTAATACAAAAAAACAATTTTAAATTAAATAATTCTTAATTTAGTAACTTGTGGGATACCCTCTGCGCTTTAAACCTACTAGCAGATTCCAGCCCTCGAAATTCGGGTGCAAATTCTAGGAAATTTTATTTTTTCATTTAACAAAGACCCTATAGATATTCTAATCAGTTTTAGCCAATTCACAATTCAACACTTTTTAAATCGGTTATTGTCATTACTGGTGTATGTCAAATTATTAGTTTATATCCAGAATTATTTTTCAATTCAACAGAATTATTATTGTGAATAAAGAAAACAAACTCCCAAACATACACATAGCATTGTACAATTTTATTTATGTGTTAGTAGCAACTTTAAATGCATTTTACTCCAAAAAAATTTAAAAAATCTGCAAATCTGGTGGACAGCTAAAAAGAAATAGCTTTCAAATAAGGTATGCCTGGTCTAAATCGGGAGAAAATTGTTTAACAAATCATCGCTCACAAGAAATCGCGTTGCCTATTAATATTATATTGTTTAGAACATACATACTCTCTCTCTCTCTCCCATACAAAATTTACATTAGTGAATTTATAGAAGAAAAAGCTCCAGAACTGCCTAGGATTCCCCTTAGGAGGGAAAAGTGTATGACCGACCTTCAATTTCCCTCGAGTGTCTCCAACATTTGCCTAAAATACACCTGTCCTTTATTACCAATCCTTAAGGTACAGATATAGTGGTGTTCTAAAATTGTTAAATTTGGCCTCTATATCGCCTAGGCTACCCCTAGACGGTTTAAATGTTAAAAGTTGCATGGACCTTGTAATCAAACTACAGGTGCAAATATGAATATATTTTGATGAAATTTGGTACATAAGCTTATATGGTATACCATAGGACGAACACTGTTAGAATTGGTGAAAATCGGTGTTTGTTCAGACCTACTCCCCGTACAAATGACCCCTATGACATCCACTTAAACTGCGAAAAGATAAAAAATATCATAAAGATCTCGGCAAAATTTGGTTTAAGTGTGTTTCTTACACCCATTAATCAGTACACCCATTAATCGTAGTCCCCATATAAAGCTGCTTCCCGATCTTCACTTAAATCTATCAAAAAATAAAAATATTGCGCAGATTTTACTCAAATTTGGTTTGTATATGTTTTTGTAAAAAATAAGTGAGTTTACATTATAAAGTCAGGATCGATCCATATTTCGACCTAGTCCCTATATAAATATAGCATGCGATATGGACTTTTTCTAGAGTAAATACAAAATCATAACAATGCCACTCATATTTGATGTACGCACATTTTCTATATCCAATTAGTTGCCTATAATTTTGGAACTTGTTTCATTTTAATACTAGCAGATCCCAGCCCTGGAAATTCGAGTGCAAAATTTTAGGAAATTTTATTTTTTTTATTTAATAAGGACCCAAAAGGTATGCTAATCAATTTTAGCCGATTTACAATTCAACACTTTTAAATATCGGTTATTGCCGTTATTGGTTTATGTCCAATTATTGGCTTATATCCAAAATTATTTTTCAAATCAACGCAATTATTATTGTAAATGAAAAAAAAAAACTCACAAGCACATTAATAAATTTAATAAACACACACATAGCTTTGTATAATTTTATGTGTTAGTAGCAACTTTAAATGCACTTTCCTCAAAAAAAAAAAATGTAAAAATTTTAAAATTTGTATATCTGGTGGACAGCTAAAAGGAAATACCTTTCAAATAAGATACGTTTGGTCAGAATCGGGAGAAAATTGTTTAACAAATCATCGGTCACAAGAAATCGCCTAATCTATTAATATTATAAATATTTGTTTTATTTTGTAAATTTCATATTTTTTTGAGTACGAAAAAAGAAATCAAACGCCCAATTGTTTCAAAATTTTTCATACACTTACTAAAAGAAGTATTCCTACACCTAGAATTAAAATTGTCAAACCTCCAAAAAATAAATGAGGTGAAATTTGTTTCTAATAAATTATTAATCTTTTTATTTTTTTTGTTGTGCAGTTAAAAAAACACAAAAAACTAAGAAAAAGTTCTCTGATATTTTAAATATTAATACAAAAAAACCAATTTTAAATTAAATAATTCTTAATTTAGTAACTTGTGGGATACCCTCTGCGCTTTAAACCTACTAGCAGATTCCAGCCCTCGAAATTCGGGTGCAAATTCTAGGAAATTTTATTTTTTCATTTAACAAAGACCCTATAGATATTCTAATCAGTTTTAGCCAATTCACAATTCAACACTTTTTAAATCGGTTATTGTCATTACTGGTGTATGTCGAATTATTGGTTTATATCCAGAATTATTTTTCAATTCAACAGAATTATTATTGTGAATAAAGAAAACAAACTCCCAAACATACACATAGCATTGTACAATTTTATTTATGTGTTAGTAGCAACTTTAAATGCATTTTACTCCAAAAAAATTTAAAAAATCTGCAAATCTGGTGGACAGCTAAAAAGAAATAGCTTTCAAATAAAGTATGCCTGGTCTAAATCGGGAGAAAATTGTTTAACAAATCATCGCTCACAAGAAATCGCGTTGCCTATTAATATTATAAATATAAAATTTGCATCTTCAAGTAGACGGTTGTTTTTTTTTAAACAGGTGTACATTTTTTAGAGCTAATTGAGCTACTACTTATATCACACTAATAATCTTAAATAAAGCTTTATATGAAAAGGTGAAGTGATGTCCGAAACTTTTAATACAGATTAAATATATGCTACTATTTCATGTGATTATGACAAATTTCAGATGCATAATTTTTTTATGTTTTTTAAAATCAAAACTATTTTTCACCAAAAAAATTTTTTTTTAAATAAAATTTATACCAGATTAAAAAATTTGGTTTTTATCTTAAAATAACACTACTCTGGTTAATTAATATGAAGTTCTCAAACAAGTGCTTATTTGTAGAATTTTGGAATTGTAATTTAAGTTTATATACGAACTTATAACAATATCTTATATATATATATAATAAATACATATACTTGTATACAGTAACAAAACATTAATAGCAATATTTTCCACTTCTTTTCTTCCAGTGTATTTCCTTACTTTGTGCTCTTATTTTGATTTATTTTGGTAAGTTCAGCTCTTGCTAAACTCTTAATATTGCATTGCTTTTGATAAGAAATTTATTTGAATAATATGATATAATAATAATATAATGATGCAACGAAATTGGATGAAAATTTAAATTATACCTATAATCTCTATGTTGTTGTTTAATAAAACCCCAATGGTGATAAAATACAAATATTTTATAATAAATACAAATAAAAATATTTTATCATTCTTGCAAAAACCGGCAAAGTCGTGAGAACGAGAGAGAGAGAGCTAATCTCTTACTAAAAAATATATGCAAAGTATATTGAGTGCGAAAAGGCATTCATAACAAATTTACCCTACAAGAGGTAACATCGTTGTTAATCCTTTATGGTTGTAACTAAAAAAAAAATTAAAAATTATGTTATATAATATTATTTCTCTTAATTTGTTTATGTATTTCATTAGGATCGTTTTAATTAATTTTCGGAATTTGGATCAAATTTGATTTGGCTGTTTTCACCATTTTAATTTATTTAAATTTTCAAAACAATTTTTGTTAATTTTGTTACTTTTTGTTACAAATTTATAAAATTTTCAAACTTTAATTTTTAAAAGAAATAATACATTTAATTATTCTGGTCATGCTTAAAGTGTTTTGTATTATGAATTGTGGAGTGGTTTACAATGTACGATGTAGCTGTTTTGAGTGTTATTCCCTCCTGTACTGCAACTAAGTAGATCTATTGTGCATGAGTGCAAGAGTGGTTTGATAATATTTTGTGCTCTTGTTATTGATAATTTTGCTCATATAAATAACTAATCGTATCAGTAGAGTGGCCAGCATTATTCGTATTCCACAAAATCTACGGAAAATTTAAAAACAAAAAAAAAAAAAGATTTTAATTTATTCAATCGAGATATTAAGGTGATTAAGATGATTACGTAAAATTTGTTCTGCCCTTCTTAACTATTTTGCAAGTTGCTGTTCAGTGCTGTTGTCTTCCAAGTTGTACCTAACTTTATATTTTAGGGAAACCAATCTTGTTTTAAAGAACCTGTCAAATCTGCAATAAAAGAATTCCGTTTAGAAGAAAATGAAATCGCTTAGGGCATATGTAATTCTTTGAGGGACTTAAGTGAAAAGTAAATTTTTTAGTTAAGTTAAATAAAATTATGGACTTTTTGGGACGAAAGGGAATATATATTTCTTAAGATTAGTCTTTTAAGGACAAAAGTTAATTCTTCACTGGACTTAAGTGAAATAATATATGTTAAAAAATTTTCCGCCACAACTTCAAAGCATTTGAATTTTTTAATGAATATTTCAGAGTTTGCTTCTTCCAGTCGAATCAAAAAAAAAAAAATGTTTAATTTTCCCAAAGAAAATATTCAAATATTTAGTATTGAGTTCAGAAATATATAGATTATGAGTTGTTGATATTTGCTGCTTTTTTGACACATAAATATGGACGGCATTTATCTGATTTTTCTAAATCTTATATGTAGGTGTGTTACACAGGAACACAACTTGTCCTTGAAATTCGGACATTTGGCCTCAGAACAAATATAATGTGTGATTATTTAGTCTGGCTTTAGGTCATGTATGTATCTAAAAAATTCCTCTTTATTCTCTCCGATATTCCGATTAGTTTCGCTAATCATCAAATTTAATTTTCATATTCCATAGTATTTTTATTTTTAATTTTTGTAAAAGGCATGTAGAGTAAATATAAACTAAAATAATAAATGCTGCGAAAAATGATTAGAAATCTTCTTTTGGAACTTGGATCTAAAACGGCCTGAAAAATGTTCCGAATAAACCATAATGACATCGGTTTCATGTTAAAAATTTATTAACTTTTATATTTGATAGACAATATGTGTATACATTATTTACAATGATATGTTTCGAATATTATTTTCAAAACGTCAATGTTTATAATGATTTTTATCACTTTTTATCACTAAAAGCCAGAGGTAAAAATATTTGATTCTTTCTAGCAACGTTATCAAAATTTTTCAAGCAGAAAAATTAAATCAGTACCTCAAAAGCACCAAATTAGAATGATACGAAAATCATTTTAAAACACATGTATTTGATGTTACTGTTTAAGTTTATATCAATAAGATATATAGAGTTTCTTCCTCATGTTCACGCCTATATGAGCCATAACCACCATTAATTCGTATCCCAAGCATTTTTTTTTGTCAATACAACATTCTAGACTACAGATTTTACGAAATAATATCAACGAGACCATAAACGTTGTATTATTCTAAAAGGTTGATCTATTATCTTTTAAAAAAATATATATATTTGCAGATATTACAACACAATATTTTAAGTAATTCTAACTAACCGCTTGTAGCGCCTTTTTCATTGTAAGCGCAGTAAGTAAAGGCTTTTCTTTGCCCTAAAAGAATTGAATTTTAACACCAAGTAAATGGAAAACTTATGCCGTTTTCTTTTCTGATAAAATATGCCACCTTTATTAGCACTTTTTTCGAAAAGTATATTTTTTTTTATATATTCTGAATTATAGCAACCTTATCTTATACATCAATCGAAAGGTCTCAAAGAGCTGTGTTTATAAAATGCAAAAAAAAATTTGATTATAATTCTCTTCGTAGTCATAGGGAGAATCTATTCGAAAAAGGGGAACAATGGGGAAATATACTCACACTATGACCTGAAAGAAATCAATGGCTCCAATTTTTTGCGATTTACGAGCTCTTGACTTTGAGACCTTTCGATTGATGTATAAAACGAGGTACCTATTAATTTATAATATATTAAAAAACACTTTTCTAAAAAAGTGCAAATTAAATGCGACATTTTTTGTCAGAAAAGAAAACGGCATTAGTTTATAAAACATTAACCTATATCTTTCATTTGGAAAAGCTTCCATTGATGGTGTTTCAGACCACTGTGAATCTATATCTCTAAAAGTGCTCCAACGATTTCCTAAATTATAGCGGCTAAAGCTCTTTTGTCACGAAGTGTTATTTTTGAGACCCGGCCTCTGTTTGCAACGTGTTTGTTGTAATTCCCACTTCTTCCATATTTTTGAACATTACTTTTTACTGTTGATCTGGAAAGCTTCAGAACAATAGATATTTTGTCACAGCTCTTCCCTAATTTGAATTTATATAACTAAACATCGAAGTAGTTCAGAAACTGTGACATCGTTTAAGACGTAATTATAATTTAAGTGAAACAACAAAAAAGATTGCGTTTTTCTTTGTTCTCAAAAGACCGATGTTTTGTTCTGCCGTTTTATCCCGATTTTGACCAGATGTGTATTATTTGAAAGGTATTTCTTTTTAACCATTTTGCAGATTTACATATTTTTAAATTTTTTCCTTTATTTTGAGTAAATTGCATTTAAAGTTGCTACTAACACATACAAAAACTATACATATGCTATGTGTGTTTTATTAAATTTGTTAATGTGTTTGTTAATGAGTTTGTTATCTTCATTCACAATAATAATAAACCATAAAAGTGTTGGTTTGTGAATTGGCTAAGTTGAAAAATAAAGCTGCCTAGAAATTGCGCTCGAATTTCGAGCGCTGGAATTTGCTAGTTTTCATTTATTGTTTACATTTTAAATTTTAGAGTTTTTCTAAAGCGAATTTTTAAAACTTAACCGTAGGTGAATGTGAGGTTTTAAAAGAATTTTGTAACAATAATTTCAAATATTTTTCAATGTATTTCAAGCTTTCCAGATAAGTAGAAATTTGTTGGTATAGTTAACATTATTTCATTATAAAGATGGTCTTTCAAGTTAAAAAAATTCTTGGTGCATGAATTAATAGTGGTTAGAGTTCATATATAGAAATTATTCTCTTTATATGTTTGAAGTGAACTAAAGTAGTAGAAATATTCGATGGAATATTATAATTAGCATAATTTTAATATGTATTAAAGAATTAAAAAAATTTATTGCACCAAATAATTTTTCGAATCCACTGTTTGAGGATGAAAAGGTCAATATATCTATATAAATATATACACATTTCTGTAACAAAACTTGATAATTCGACAAATGGTTGTTGTTTGACTGACTCTTTGAAGTTACGTTTTTAAATCTGAAACAAGTAAGACAGGTACGATAACCTATACCATGCATTTAGTGACCTAATTCTTAGATCCAACTAATTATATGTAGAAATTTACCATAAACCAAATTTGAGTGGCACTGTTATTAATTTTATTTTGCAGTTAGAGAACCAGGTCGAAAAATGGGCCGATCATGACTATATTTGTTAAGGTCATTTATTTTTTGCAAAAACATATAAAAACCAAATTTGAGAAAAACCTGTGCAATATTCTTGTTTTTTGATAGACTTAAGTGAAGATCGGGAATCAGCTTCTTATGGGGCTATGACTAAGAATTGTCCTATAGGCTTTATTTTTGGACTACTGATAAATGGATGTAATAAACCTAAACAAACCCAATTAGGCCGAGATCTCATGAGATTTTGGATATTATGGCGATTTCATGGGAGTCATTTGTATGGGGACTAGGTCTGAACATGAATTCATTTTCACCAATTTCAGTAACGTTCATCCTGCGACCGATAGAAGTTTATATACTAAAATGTATCGAAATATATTCATATTTGCGACCTACAAGGTTTACATGGACACACAGAAGGACGGACATCGCTAAATCCATTCAGAGAGTTATTCAGGGTAGATCGGTATAATAAAAGATGGGTCTAGGTCAAATATTTTTGGTAGTTACAAACATTAGCACAAAGTAAGTCTACCCTGACCACGTAGTGGTATAGGGTATAATGAATCATTTCTGTCTCAATTTATTCATTTATTTAATTATATCTTATAACACTATGTGGTTGGGGTTTAATTAGTTTATTCTGCTGTTTGTAACAAACGAAAATATTTGACCCAGACCTATCGTTTGTTACATATATCGATCGACTCAGACTCACCGTTCTTCTGTCTGTCCGTTTGTGTGTCCATGTAAACTTTACAATTAAATTAATGACTTTGATAAAATTTGGTATATAAAGTTTTATCGACCATATGACGAACCCTATTGAAATTGATGAAAATCGGTGCATGTTACAATCTAGCCCCCATGCATATAACTCCATCAGACCGATTGAAATGGCCTTAAGATCCAGATTATCCTTTACATGTGGCTAAAATTTGGCGTATATATATACATATATATGTATATATTATATCCAATAATCAGCAGTCCCAAAATAAATGCTTTAGGACTATTTTTATTCAAAGGCCTAATATAAGCCAGATCCACGATCTTCAGATTCACGATCTTCCATCAAAATACAAAAATATTGTATAATTTTTTTAAAATTTGGTTTATAAATATTTTTGAGAATGTTAAATGACTTTACTGAATATGGTCATGATGGGTCCATATTTCGATCTACTCTGCATACAAAAAATGGTGTCCGATATGAGCTTTTTCATATCTGCACGCCACAATTTAATAACAATACCACTATAATTTGGATTATGCTTAATTTTTATATTTTTATTTATTTATTTATTTATTTACTAGCTGTTTTTACCCGGTCTTGCTCGGGATGCAAAGACCTTTGACTTGAAAAATGGTTCACTATGCATACCAGGCGCTGAGAACTCAGTGCCCAATGAAAAAATTCCTCAAAAAAATTAACTTTCTCCCCAAAAATTTGTATGGGATGGCTAATTTGTTCATGATGAAAAAATTCCCAAAGGTTTACGTTTTTGGGGAGTAAATTCATTTTTTATTTCAAATTAAAATTTTTAATTTTTTAATATAGAAGTTTTTTTAAAAGACGCTACAGAAAAATAAGTTGCGATACCGCTCGAATTTTTTTTTAAAGTTTATTTAATTTGGAAACATCAAATATAACGGAATCGTTTGCAAATTAAAGGAATCAGAAGTTTTAAAAATTGAATTACTTCATTCAATAAATGATCATGATTGAGCAGAGACGTCAAATTTATAGAAGTTTCAAAAATGGAAAATGAATGCGACGTTTAAAATTGTGCCGCAAGGTTGCTTTAAGCAACTGCTTATAATATATGTTTGGCCTATTTTGATTAACAGGTAATTAATGCACATACGTAGAGAAAATGTATCATAAGACTTTTCACTGAGCTGTGTTCCTCGTGCGAGTCGCATTCGCGCGTTTGGCAGCTACTCCCGTGCTGGCGCGCACTTAGCGTAAACTTATTTTAATCGTCAAAATATATATTTCGGATCATTCAGATATTTTAGCTGAGCTGTGTTCACGAGCGCGTCGCGTCCGCGCGTTTGGCAGCCACACCAGTGCTGCCGCGCAGTTGTTGTCAACTTATTGTAAGTGCCAAATTATATTTTTCAGATCATTTCTATATTTTAGCTAAGCCCTGTTTCGCTAGTGCATCGCGTCGCGTCCGCGAGCCGCTTCCGCGCGTTTGGTAGCCACATCCGTGCTGCCGCGCAGTTATCGTCAACTTATTTCAATCGACAAAATATATGTTTCAGATCATTCCGATATTTTAGCTAAGCTGTGTTCCGCGATCGCGTCGCGTCCGCGTCCGCGCTGATTCCGCGCACCGAAATGATGCTATTGAAAAGAATACAGATATTAAATAAATTTGTTGTAGGACAGATATTGAGAGCAGTATGGGGAATTTGTTCATTTCTTTCGGGGACATTTTTTTTTAAATTTAGGGAATTTGTTCATCGTGAAGTTATTCCCCAATTTTTTGGGAATTTTTTTTGGGAATTTTTTCATTGGGAACTACGTACTGCTCTCCTGCTTACCATTACAACTAACTGTGTTTATGCATGGAGTATTCTGAGTGTATAATGTGTAAAAGTTACAAATTTTAGTTATTCTAGAGCTTTGTGGTATACAACATTTTTGGTTTTTCTTTCTGGAGCAGGCAACATAAAATTGTCTATGAGAAAAACAGTCGGATTCAGTTTCAGATTCCCTGGATTCAGCCTGTCTTAGCCGCTGGATTTCTAGATGCACTTGAGTAGATTCAGGCATTTCCGCTTCTCTTAACAAAGCTTACTGAGCTGCGTTCCGCGAAAGCGTCGAAATGATGCTAATGAAAAGAATACAGATTTTAAATGCGTATATTGCAGGACAGATATTGAGGTCAGTATGCAAATTTTCACTTAAATAAATATTTAACAAAATTCATTAAATAAAAATGTGAAAAAATTTGAGAACGAATTTGGGGAGTAAGTTCATTTTTTTTATTTCGTTTAAAAAAAATGGGGAATTTGTTCATTTCTTATGAGACTCTTCTTTTAAATTTGGAGAATTTGTTCATTGTAAAGTTATTCCCGTGTTTACCAAATTTCAGAAAAATCCGTTGAAAAATACAATTTGTATAGCGAACAAATGTACCAAAAACCAGAAAATGGGTTTTATAAAAAAGTGGGTGTGAAGGTAGGCGTGGCCAGAAAGATATATAACCTGACCTTCGCTGGAGTACACAGATCACGTGTACCAAATTTCAGAGAAAGCCGTTAAAAATAAAAGTTTGTATAGCAGCCAAACAAAGAAGCAAAAGAAAAAAAAAATTTATTTTATATACATAGAAGTAGGCGCAAAATTATGCGCGGCCGGTAAGATGTATATGGCGACATTGCCTGGAGTACAGAGATTGTGTATACCAAATTTCAGAGAAATCCGTTGAAAAATAAAAATTTGTATAGCGGACAAATATACCAAAAAACAGAAATGAATTGTATACAAAAAGTGGGCGTAAAAGTGGGCGTGTCCGGTGAAAATATTATGGCGACCTTTCCAGAAGTACAGAGATCTTGCGTACCAAATTTTAGAGAAATCCGTTGAAAATTAAAAATTTTTGTAGCAAACAAATTCCAAAAAACAGAAAATGAATTTTGTACAAAAAGTGGGCGGTAAAGTAGGAGTGGGCGGTAAGAATCATATGGGGTCATTTCCTGGAGTACAGAGTTAGTGTGTACCAAATTTCATACAAATCCGTTGAAAAATAAAAATTTGTAAAGCGGTCAAACAAACAAACAAACGGAAAATAAATTTTATATATCTGTGGTCACAAGCGATAACCGCCTAAGTCGACTTAAGAATGATTTGAGTTATGTATGCTATCATGTTCTACTTAAAACGATTTATATTTTCGTTAAACTCCCATTTCTCTAACACTGTATATTAAAAAGTTATTAATGAAAACATTCTGACCTAAGTCGTAATGAAGCCCCATTACATTTGTATAAAAAGTTATTTTTCTCAAAAGCATGATTTTCGACTTAGGCGGTTAATGCTTGTGACCACAAATATACAGATTGAGTCTATGAATACAATATGATCCTTACAGACTAGCAGCGTATTACTCAAATTACACCAATTTATTTAAACAAGTTTTAAACTTATTGGTAGAAATACTTAAATCTAATTCATTACAAAGACTATTAAATAATCTCATAGATTTGGTTGGAGTTTCATTACGGCCATATTCAGTTCTATAAATCTCAATATAGAAAAAATTGTTTCTTCTCAATGAAATTTGAGGAACCAAAAATTTAATTAAATGTAAAAGATCAGGACAATCAATATAACCACAAAAATATTCTAAGTCATTCTGAAGATCAACAAGGTCCATTATGTTATAAATAGGCTTAACAATTTTGAAATCATCCGTACACAAAAGGTATTTTCTATATTCAATTATTGCCTCAATAAAGTTAAATCCAAGGCCGTCTCTCTAAATGCATAGTTTAGTCGGTGTAGAGCTACTAAAAATTTCTTACTTATTTTGTGTAGTTAAAATTTTCAAAATTTTTGTTTAATATGAAATGTTGTAGTTAAAAAACGCTAAAAGCACTTAAAAACAAGTAAGAAAATTATAGTCGGTCTAGACCGACTATATGATACCCTATACCATGCGTTTAGAGACCCTATCTCTCAGACCCAACTAACTGGATATAGAAAATAAGCATAAACCAAATTTGAGTGGGATTTTTCTTAATTTTTTGGCTGCAGATATGAAAAATTTCATATCGGATGCTACATCTATATGGGGACTAGGCCCAAAAATGGACCGATCCTGACCATGTTTGGTAAGGTCTCTTGTATTTTGCAAAAATATATACAAACAAAATTTGAGAAGAATCAGTGCAATATTTTTGTTTTTTATAGATTTAAGTGAAGATCGGGAAGCAGCTCTATATTGGGCCTATGACTAAGAGTTGTCCCATAGATATCATTTTTGGACTACTGATGGATGTAATAAACACATACAAACCCAATTTGAAAAAGATTTATATGATAATTTGTATCTTATGGCAATTTAAGTCGATTTCATAGGGGTCATTTGTATGGGGGCTAGGTCTGAAAATGGACCGATTCCCACCAATTTCAATACCTTTCATCCCACGGCCGATGAAAGCTTATGTACCAAATTTTGTCAAAATATATTCTTATTTGCGACCTGCAGTTTGATTACAAGCTTTACATGGACACACAGACGGACGGACGGACGGACATAGTTAAATCGAATCAGATAGTGATTCTGATTCGATCGGTATAATAAAAGATGGGTCTAGGTCAAATATTTTTGGTAGTTACAAACAGCAGCACAAAGTCATTATACCCAAACCACATAGTGGTATAGGGTATAATAAAAACTGAAAGTGCCAATTTATTAAAACGCATAAATGAAAAAAATGCGCTTGATCGCCAAAAGGCGCTGAATCTACCACGAAAAGCGATTATTTGGCATCGCTAGTGTAGTTATATTCAATATACGTAAAATTAAATTCATTAATTTTAATAATTTATTAAAGAATTCGAAGGAACCCGAGCGCGGATTATTAGGAAGGCCGAGTCCACGCAATGAGCGGCAAAGCGGCAGAGCGATGAGCGGCAGAGCGGCGAGTTTGTGGCTTATTACAGAGCGTCATTTCTGAGCGGTTAGTTGTCAAAATGCCGTTGTCAATGTTATTATTTATTATTTATTTTTTATTCTTTGCCGCTCAGAAAACAACTAAAAATTAGAACAAGTTCTATTCCTGAGCGACGCCGCTTAGACGCTCAGATATGCCGCTCATTGTGTGGCCACTTCAGTAGTATTTCATATGTTTTAATTTTTTTCCGCTCATCGCTCTGCCGCTCGCCTCTTTGCCGCTCATTGCATGGCCTCGGCCTAAAAGTTCCCTGCTTTTGAAAAATTTAATAGTGAAATTTCAGTGACCGGGAAACCGTATTTATAAACAAATTTTCATAGAAATCATAACGTTTATTAGGCATTGCTTTATTGTTTTTTTTTTATAATTGCATGAGATTTTCCAACAAGAGAAAAAGAACAAAACCTTACGTACCTGGCAACTCTGTTGATATAGAACAATACAATCTATAGAATCACATGCAGCTCTCTTTATACCTAAGTAGCTACTCAAACAAAAAATATCGTCAGTCAGTCATTTAGTTGTCATTAAAGCAGCGCAAAGTGTGTTTTGGCTTTTGAAAATTCACAAAGGAAATATTAAAGAAGCGTAAAAACAAAAGTTTTTAACAAATTAATTTTTAATAAAATAGGTGTGCACTACCAAACACAAAGTCAACAAAACAAAAGGTATAAGAAAACAAGAGCATCATTCACCAGCCAAAAACACAACAACTTAATTGAATTGTGTTTTAATTAATAAATAAGTGTTTGATAATACCTATAACAAATTACAATAAAAAAAAAACAGAAAACAAACATTGATCAACATAAAATTCATAACACTATTTTGCACTCACAGCAAAATTCAAAATTCAAATTTTTGTTTTCATTTTAGTTTTTGTTTGGCTTTACAATATGTAAATGTTATTAATTTTTTAAATACTTATTGAAACATTGATTATAACTTACCTATGTATGTCAATATTTAAAATACGAATATGTTTATTAGTTTAGTTTTATTAATTATGTTAAATTCGCCCCATTGTTATTGCACGCGTCGTATGTTTTTATTGTTTATTTGCCATTATGCTGTATTTTTTTGCAGTCTAATCAAAAATAACAAACTTCCGTTTTGTCAGCTTTTTTTGAGTACGAGCCAAACGAATTTTTTTTATTGTTGTTGTTGTTCTTCTTTCTCATAATTGAGCAGCTGTATTCTTTTTTTCTTTTAAACTTTTTGCACTTAACAAAATTTGATGATCACTTGTTGCAATTTGAATTCTTTTTGTAATTTATAGTAAAAATGCAATAGGATAATTTTTAGTCGCAACATCGTTTCCTAAATACATTGTGTTGCATGAATATTCCCAGCGACAATAAGACTAATAGAATAGACCAATTGTTTTATAATATAAGAGTATACATAACTTGTATCCAACAAATGTCTTCCTAACCCTATAAGAAACTTCGAAAATTCCGAATTTTCACTCTAGAATCTGTGTAGGTATATTTCAAGTTATTCTCTAGGTACATACTTATCTATTAATTGTTATCTATGCTAAAAAAAAAAAATAATTTATCAATTGTTCAAAAGATTGATTCCAGAAGCGTTTATCCGATTCTGTAATATAATTCATAAGATGGAGCGATAAACGATTGCTCCAATTTTCACTTTGGTTCTAAGTGGTATTTATGCAAATAGATGTAAAAATATTATAGGTGAAAATTTAAGTGCAATGGAGTTTATTCAGGGCCACTGATAAAAAGTCTTATTTTAGTAAAAATCTAAAAATTTTAAAGTTTATTCTGAACGTCTTTCGTTTCTTTTTTGTTCTTCGCGAAAAAATCTATCAGAATAATCCTTTCTCTAATGAAATTTTTAATATATAAAATTTTTGTTGCCATACACTGGAAGGAAATGGTATAAACTTTCTAACGAATTCCTTATAACGTTGTTTCGCTCTAACTTTCATTCGTATATAAATTGTTTTTGTGTGGATTTAAACAACAATATTTTCGTATTGATAACACTGGAACAAATAAAGAGATTTTGATAAATACACGGTCTCAATTCCACTACCAAAGGGTAGTAAAACCCTATACTCACTTTGGCGAGATTGGTGACCAAAAGAGTCTGAAAATTAATGGGCCTCGCAAAAATGATGTCATCAGGTATTGTTCAACAGCTAGTTCAAACTTGGTGATACTGCTTAACTTTATTTGGCAATAATGTAGCTAAGAATTCGTTGAACATGCGTAAAAAATCACTATTACTTGCACTTTTTTTGGAAAAAAAAATATAGGAACAAATTATAATTTCTTTACCATTTTAGCATAACTTACAAGATTCCCAATTTTTCACAGACAATATTTACCAATACAGTGGATTCCCGATTAAACGACAAAGATTGTCAGCCCTGTTCGTTAAATCGAAATATTCGTTAAATGCAGTACTAAACAAAAAAATATTTATTAATAAACTAGCTATTTCTACCCGGTCTTGCCCGGGATGCAAAGGCCTTTGACTTGAAAAATGGTTCAGTATACTTACCAGGCGCTGAGTACTTAGTGCCCAATGAACAAATTCCTCAAAAAAATTAACTTTCTCCCCACAAATTTGTACGGAATTGGCGAATTTGTTCACGATGAAAAAAGTTCCCCAATGTTTACGTTTTTGGGGGAGAAAATTCATTATACCCTATACCACTATGTGGTTTGGGTATAATGACTTTGTGCTGCCGTTTGTAACAACCAAAAATATTTGACCTAGACCAATCTTTAATTATACCGATCGAATCAGAATCACTTTCTGAGTTGATTTAACAATGTCCGTCCGTCCGTCCGTCCGTCTGTGTGTCCATGTAAACTTTGTAATCAAACTGCAGGTCGCAAATATGAATATATTTTGATGAAATTTGGTATATAAGCTTTGATCGGCCATGGGATGAAAGCTATTGAAATTGGTGATAATCGGTCCATGTTCAGACCTAGCTCCCATACAAATTACCCATATGAAATCGACATAGATTGCCATAAGATCCAAATTGTCATATAGATCTTACTCAAATTGGGTTTGTATGCGTTCGTTACATCCATTAATGAGTAGTCCAAAAATGATCCCTTTGACCCCATATAGAGCTGCTTCCCGATCTTCACTTAAATCTATTAAAAAACAAAAATATTGCACTGATTCTTCTCAAATTTTGTTTGTATATATTTTTGCAAAATACAAGAGACTTTACCAAACATGATCAGGATCGGTCCATTTTTGGACCTAGTCCCTATATAGATATAGCATCCGATATGAACTTTTTCATATCTGCAACCAAAAAAATTAATAAAAATCCCACTCAAATTTGGTTTTTGCTTATTTTCTATGTCCAGTTAGTTGGGCCTAAGAGATAGGGTTTCTAAACGCATGGTATAGGGTTTCGTATAGTCGGTCTAGACCGACTATAATTTTCTTACTTGTTTTTTATTTCAATTAAAAATTTTCTGATTTTATAATTTAGAAGCTTTTTAAGAGACGCTACAGCAAAAATACTTCAAAAATAAGCTGCGAAACCGCTTGAAGTTTTTTTCTGAAGTTTATTTATTTTGTAAACATCAAATATAACGGAATCGCTTGCAAATTAAATGAATCAGAAGTTTTAAAAATTGAATTACTTCATTCAATAAATGATCATCATTGAGCAGAGACGTTGAAATTGCCTTGCCCATTAATATTATAGATTTTACAATTTCTTTTTTTTACTAAGAGTTTTTTATTCCCGTTTTATATGTATAAGGAAAATACTATTTAACCTTTTGATATTTATAATAAACACACACACAGTATGTGTTTTATGTATGTGTTAGTAGCAACTTTAAATGAACATTCTTCCAAAAAAATGTTCCAGATGGTGCAAATCTGTAAATATGGTGGACAGCTTAAAAGAAATACCTTTCAAATGAGGTACTGTTGGTCAAAATCGGTTGGTAAATAAAACTTTTACATCGGTCACAAAAAATCGCCTGGCCTATTAAGATTACATATTTTGTTATTTTTTTTTTACTAATAGTTTTTATGTCCCGGTTTATATGTATAAGGAAAATACTATTTAATTTTTTTAGGCCTCTAAAGTAATTTTAGTGCGGTTTAAACAAATTTCATTTATAATTTGTAATAAAAACATGTTTTTTTATTTTAATTCCTACTAGCAGATACCAGTCCTCGAAATTCGAGTGCAAAAATAAAGACCCTAAAGGTATGCTAATCAATTATAGCCAATTCACAAATCAACACAAAAAACAAACTCATTTTTATTACAAAACATTAACAAATTTAATAAACACACACATAGCTTTGTATAGTTTTATGTATGGAACTTTAAATGCAATTTACTCAAAATAAAGGAAAATTATTAAAAATCTGTAAATCTGCAAAACGGTTAAAAAGAAATACCTTTCAAATAATATACGTTTGGTCAAAATCGGTATAAAATGGTAGAACCAAACATCGGTCACAAGAAATCGCCTAGCCTATTAATATTATAGGTTATACTTAAGAATATGCAGAAGCTCTCTATATGTAATATCAGTTGCCGTCATCATTTTCCCTTTTAACATATTTAATTTTTTTACTCTTGGTATTTTTAGATATTTTTAATTGCATTAGTTTTAAGATTTTACCCTGGTGCCACATTATATTTCTGGTTTACTGCCCCTAAGGGCTTGGAAAACTATAAATAAATAAATAAATAAATAAAAAAAAGCAATTTTTTATTATACTCCCTTTATTTGTAAATTAATTTACCATCATGTAATTAAATAATTGATTGTTAGATAATTTTCGTCGTCACCATGAATCCGCCTGCAAAATTTCAGCTCGATTGGATTACGGGAAAAGAGTTAAAAATCGATCCAAAGTTTTGTCGACAAGCAGACACTACGAGTTATTATGAAGGGAGTAAAATTTGTTCTAGACGTTGCTTGTAGTGAATTTTATACAAGGACAACAATCCAAAGCACACATATAACATTGTGAAGGAGTGGCTACTCTTGATCTTCCGCCGCAGTCCCCGGACCTTAACCCGATAGAAAATCTCTGGAAAAAACCTTGTCAAAAAAATAAGTCGGAGGGCTATTTTAAGCAAGGTAAACTTAAAGAAGGCTCTACAGAATGAATGGAGCACAATCTCCCCCGACATAACAAAAAAACTTGTCGAGTCGATGCCTAGAAGACTATATGAGGTGCTTAAGGCCAAATGAAGATAAATCAAATATTAAAAAATTTAAAAAGTTTACTTTGTGTATTGAAGTTCTGTTGCCTTCTGTTTGCTGTTTACTTTATTTTGACGCATAATATTTAGTCATTTTCTAAATAAAGTGCATTTATTTCTGTTTTGTATTACTTTTGTTTAATGTTTATATTGAGTTCAGCCACTATTGAATAATTCTTGAATGTTTTATATATATTTTTGATTTTGTGTTAATTAGTTTATTTTATAAAGCTTTTAATATGAGTAACTAAGGTGTTTACTTTATTTGACGCTCACAGTGTCACTAGTTTTCTCTTAAAGTTATATAAATGAGAGGATATTTTCAATATTTTTAATGCATTTTTATTTTTGTGCCTTGTTGTTTGCTATTATTTTTTCAATAAATTATGTTTTACTTGGAAATAAAATTTATTTATTATTAATTTAATTTGTTTGTTGTTATAGAATTCTATTTTTAACGAACAATAAATTCAAGAAGGCTGATATTTGTTTGTATATGGAACGTAGGTTGGCATTAATTATAAAAATATTATTCTAAACAATAACAGGTATTGATAGAATAATTGCATTGAAAAACATTTCTGATTTTTTTTTAAATAGAATAATTTAATTAAAAGCGAAACAGTAATAAAACAGACAAAATGGGCCTTAGAATAGCCATAAGTATATGTGATAGAAGAAACAAAACTAGCGAATCCGAACTATAACAGTCCACTCTTCATTTACATTAACAACAAGGAGGAAATTTATGGTCGGTCTTGGCCGACTATACGATTGCCTATACCATGAATTTAGAGACCCTATCTTTTAGGTCTAACTAAATAAATATAGAAAATAAGCATAAAACAAATTTGAGTGGCATTCAGTGTTCGCCAGTTCAGAATTTTCGAATGGTATTTTCACCCCCTCCTAAAATTTTAAGGGGTATTTGCACAATCTAAATGGTATTTTTTAAAACTACAGCATAATAATTTTTTTGACTGTTTATGTTCAAACAAGACAAAGTGATATTTATATATGTATATGTACATTAACAGTAATATGCATTAATAAAACAGTGATACATTTACTTTTTGTCTCCACTTTTTTACAGCAGTAGGCAAATCCACATTGTCACATTGAACAACATCATTTTCTTTACTCAAATAAAAATCGGGGCCTTCGCAAGAAATCCTTCAAAGGATTTCCACACGTTTATCACCAAGTCTGGCTCGCTTATCACTCTTTATGCGGTTTTGGCATGAAAATCCTCTTTCGCAAGCTGCATTAGAGACTGGTAAAGTTGACGCAATCATTAACAATTTCATGTACTCTGGATACTAGAACTTGCAAAATTGTTGCATGTCCATTTTGGTCTTGTATTTGTCTAACATATATTTCACTTCTTATCATTCATCGTGCAACTTATCCTGTTTAGGAGTTCTTTATTGGAATATATTTTCATCAAACTATCCATGGCTTCATCAACAGATTTATTTGATGGAGACGAGTTTAGTACCAAGTCGAAATTTAAAACTGTTTCCATGGAGTCATCGGCAAACCGTTTATGGAGGATCCTTACCAGTGTGCATAAAACTGTGGTTTTCTTGAATAACCGCGTATGTCCTTTTTGTCAGTTCTGAGTTGACGATGCCAAATATATTATTTTTTAACGCTCTTTACATGTGTTAAAATTAAAAAAAAAATATTGACCATTTCTGAGTTTTTTTCTTTAAATAACGACGCAACTTAAATATTTTCTAAATTAATTTGCACTACTAACGACGTATATCAACATACGTTCGATCGCTGACATATTATTGATGTATAAACATCTATAGGCGCAGAGGTTTAAATTACTATTTCACAATACAATCACAAAACAGCGTAACGTGTAAGACGTAAGAAAAAATCGGTGTGACATGATTGTATTGGTGAAAAATTATGATATGTAATAACCTGTTTGAAAATGAAAAAAACAGAAATTAAAAATAAAAAACCAAAAATGAAAAATGAAAAATAAAGAATGAAAAATAAAAAATAAAAATGAAAAATGAAAAATAAAAAATGGAAAATGAGAAATAAAAAATGAAAAATGAAACACAAAATACGAAAAATGAAAAATAAAAAACGAAAAATGGAAAAAAAGAAAAATAAAAATTTTAAAATTAAAAATTAAAAATTAAAAATTAAAAATTAAAAATTAAAAATTAAAAATTAAAAATTAAAAATTAAAAATTAAAAATTAAAAATTAAAAATTAAAAATTAAAAATTAAAAATTAAAAATTAAAAATTAAAAATTAAAAATTAAAAATTAAAAATTAAAAATTAAAAATTAAAAATTAAAAATTAAAAATTAAAAATTAAAAATTAAAAATTAAAAATTAAAAATTAAAAATTAAAAATTAAAAATTAAAAATTAAAAATTAAAAATTAAAAATTAAAAATTAAAAATTAAAAATTAAAAATTAAAAATTAAAAATTAAAAATTAAAAATTAAAAATTAAAAATTAAAAATTAAAAATTAAAAATTGAAAATTAAAAATTAAAAATTAAAAATTAAAAATTAAAAATTAAAAATTAAAAATTAAAAATTAATAATTAAAAATTAAAAATTAAAAATTAAAAATTAAAAATTAAATATTAAAAATTAAAAATTAAAAATTAAATATTAAAAATTAAAAATTAAAAATTAAAAATTAAAAATTAAAAATTAAAAATTAAAAATTAAAAATTAAAAATTAAAAATTAAAAATTAAAAATTAAAAATTAAAAATTAAAAATTAAAAATTAAAAATTAAAAATTAAAAATTAAAAATTAAAAATTAAAAATTAAAAATTAAAAATTAAAAATTAAAAATTAAAAATTAAAAATTAAAAATTAAAAATTAAAAATTAAAAATTAAAAATTAAAAATTAAAAATTAAAAATTAAAAATTAAAAATTAAAAATTAAAAATTAAAAATTAAAAATTAAAAATTAAAAATTAAAAATTAAAAATTAAAAATTAAAAATTAAAAATTAAAAATTAAAAATTAAAAATTAAAAATTAAGAATTAAAAATTAAAAATTAAAAATTAAAAATTAAAAATTAAAAATTAAAAATTAAAAACTAAAAATTAAAAATTAAAATTTAAAAATTAAAAATTAAAAATTAAAAATTAAAAATTAAAAATTAAAAATTAAAAATTAAAAATTAAAAATTAAAAATTAAAAATTAAAAATTAAAAATTAAAAATTAAAAATTAAAAATTAAAAATTAAAAATTAAAAATTAAAAATTAAAAATTAAAAATTAAAAATTAAAAATTAAAAATTAAAAATTAAAAATTAAAAATTAAAAATTAAAAATTAAAAATTAAAAATTAAAAATTAAAAATTAAAAATTAAAAATTAAAAATTAAAAATTAAAAATTAAAAATTAAAAATTAAGAATTAAAAATTAAAAATTAAAAATTAAAAAATAAAAATTAAAAATTAAAAATTAAAAATTAAAAATTAGAAATTAAAAATCAAAAATTAAAAATAAAAATGAAAAATAAAAAATTAAAACGAAAAAATGAAAAATAAAAATGAAAAATAAGAAATAAAAATGAGAAATAAGAAATAAAAAATGAAACAAGAAAAAAAAATAACAACACTAAATGAATAATAAAAAATTAAATATGAAAAACGAAAAATGAAAAATGAAAAATTGAAAATGAAAAATTAAAAATGAAAAACGAAAAATGAAAAATTAAAAATGAAAAATAAAAAAATTAAACAAAAACAATAAAAATTAAAAAGAAAATGAAAAATAAAAAATTTAAAACGAAAAACAAAAATGAAAAGATTTAAAATATAAAATGAAATATGAAAAATAAAAAACGAAAAATTAATAATGATAAATAAAAAACGAATAATTAAAATTAACTGCAGAGCCCCTGCAGTTGATTCCTATAAATGATACGTAGATGACGCTTTCTGTTTGATTTTAAAAAAGTGCCATAAAAAAATGTTTAATTACTAGATGTTTACACATATCCCCATCGGACTGACATGATATTTTTCTCAGAACACGACACATAGCGACATACGTTGTTATTAATGGAAAAAAAATCAAAATAATTTTGGATTATTTTTCAGTTTATAAACTACTTATAAAAACTTGTGTGTTTATTTCTGTTATTTTTTGTCACTATTATTCTTGATACGTTGTTTTATTCTCATCCTAAGTCCCGTTAACTTATTGTTGACGAACAAAAAATATCTATTTTTCAAGCAACAATAACTTATGTCTACATGGTGGTAGTTTTCTTTTTTAAAGAGAACGACGTTTGTCGACATAAGTTGTTTTATCTGCACACACTTTAAGTGTAATTTACATATTGTTTTTTCGTCCTTCTCTAGGATCTATTCTTCTGAAGATTTTTTACTCAAAATTTTATATAAAGTATTTATTGCCCATATCTACAGGACTGTTAAATAAAAATATCTAAAAACTTTATATCGAGCCCATAGTTTCAAATATAGCTTTTTTTTTTGGCTCTCCTGAACATTTTGATTTTATGACGTAGTACAGAAAAAACGTCTTTTCCTTTCTGGAAACTATTTTGTGATAGGTTATTATGTTATTATTATGTCCCTGTAGTAACCATTTTTTCTTTCATCTCATCAAAAAATGCTATTTAAATGTTTTCCAGACTCTGCCCATTTTCTCTAAGCGACTTTTTGTCACCTGTAATCTATCAGCCAAAAGGCTGAAACTTAGGTTATTTGCTTCAAAACACATGGAAAGTCTATAAATAAATTGTAATATGTCCCTCAATAAACATATTGTGCTTATAAAGTCATAAGCTTGAATTGCTTTTAGCAATCCAGCAGCTTTAGGGAAAGAAGGCTGTTGATTATTGATTGCACTTTGTTTATCTTGGGCACTTGTTCGGCAGCTTGACTCACTGTAAGGGCCAGCTTGTGTGCAATGCATTGAACGTGTATCAATAATGGCGTTTCATTATTCATTTTTTATGAATACTAGTTCAAATTAGGGAGGCCAAATGGAAAAACCAACATTTGGTTATTTCTAATTTTGAGATAAAAGAAGAACTATTTACTCTTCTCTTTTAATATTTTAAAAGAATCCAATTATTAAATCTGATTTAAGAAATCTGAACAAAAAAATTATATCACTTTTTAATAATTTTTATATCGCAAAAAATTGAGAAAGCAGATGAAGTTTTAGTAGAAAACCTTCATTATTCAAAATTCCAATTTTAAAAGCTTAATTTCATATGGAAATTTTTAATTTTAATTTAGTTAAATTTGCAAAAGGAGAAATTTTGTACTTTTATGAATTTTAATGATTTGGTAATTATAAACGATTTTTAAAAATTATATATCATCGCAGTCAAATATTTTGTAGGTAAAGCAGAATAATAATCTATAATATTAATAGGCTAGGCGATTTCTTGTGACCGACGTTTTGTTCTACCTTTTTATCCGGGTTTTCAACAAACGTACATTATTTGAAAGGTATTTCTTTCTAGCCGTTTTGCAGATTTACAGATTTTAAAATGTTTTCCTTTATTTTGAGTAAATTGCATTGAAAGTTCCTACTAACACATACATAAAATTATACATATGCTATGTGTGTTTTATTAAATTTGTTAATGTGTTTGTTAATGCGTTTGTTATCTTCATTCACAATAATAACAAACCATAAAAGTGTTGGTTTGTGAATTTGCTAAGTTGAAAAATAAAGCTGCCTAGAAATTGCACTCGAATTTCGAGCGCTGGAATCTGCTTGTTTTATATAATTATGTTGAACTGTTTTGTAAGCAAAAAACCCATTGATACTTTACTTCTTTTATATATATAACAAAGCACGCCGAGAACCAGTCTTGGTGGCTCTAGAGATGAAAATCGCGCATGCGTACTAGCTAGGATTAAGATAAATCATTACTGAATGGCTTTGGGTAAAAGTCACGCATGTTCAGTGAGACACTGAGATTATCGAAGTATCGATGTTTAATGTGCCGATGCGTGAAAATTCACGCATGAGGGTAATTCTGAGACTAGGTCGAAAAATGAACCGATCCTGACCATATTTGGTAAGGTCACTTTTTTTGAGAAACATATACAAACCAAATTTGAGAAAAATTTGAGTAATATTTTTGTTTTTTGATAGATTTAAGTAAAGATCGGGAAGCAGCTTTATATGGGGGCTATGACTAAGAATTATCCTATAGGGTTTATTTTTGGACTACTGATTAATGAAAGTAATAAACATCCACAAACCCAATTTGACCGAGATCTATAAGATAATTTGGCGTCATTTGTATGGGGACTAGGTCTGAACATGCTTCGATTTTCTACCATTCATGCTATGGCCGATAGAAACTTACATGCCAAACTACATCAAAATATATTCGTATTTGAGACCGGTAGTTTAATTAGAAATTTTACATTGACAGACAGACAGATGGACAGAGGGACGGACGGACGGACATCGTTAAATCGACTCAGAAAGTGATTCTCAGTCGATATGTTTAATAAAAATTGGGTCTATGTCAAATATTTTTGGTAGTTACAAACATCAGCACCAAAGTTATTGTACCCTAACCAAATATATAGAAAATGACAATATTAAACCCTCCGATTAAAGAGTCTCCCGTTGGCCTTAAAATAGTGAAAAGGTCCGCAGGGTCCTATAACAAATTGTATTTTGTTCGATGGGGTGTGTTGGCTGGTTTTGATTGTTAATTTTAGATTATATAAAGTAATAAAAGGGCACAAGAAATGTTCTTTGACAATTTCGACTTTTTTTAGTATTCACCGTACCTTCATTCAATACTCGGCTGGCTTTTAGACTAGCTTGTGAGAATAATTGCTACTCCACGGTCAGCAAATTGTGCGGGTTGTCGCCAAACTGGCCTGCAACATTTGCCAAACATCATCAATAGCAACAGTTTTAGTGTTGATTAATCGTTCCCGTCGTATATTTGCGTTATAAATTCATTTAATAATAGTACAAGGTCCATAGGCCCATCAATAAAATGTAAATTATTAATTGATTTAGCACACTTTTTTCTTGGAAGACATGTACGATTCGGGTATTCAACCCATACAACACTATGAAGTTGTCACAAACGGAAGTGATAAATGATCTAAAAAATTTTTAATTATTTTTCCGAACCCAATTACTCCAAAATCTATCAAATATGAGGAATCAAATAACTAGTCCAGCTAGATTTTATTTTGAAAACAAAATGCGGTATATGAAATTTTTTAAAGAACAACATTGCTGTCACTTGTTTTCCTGTTATTTTGGTAAAATTTTGGATGATTTTTTCTTGCATTCATTATTTTTTTTCCATGGGCTTAATCAAACTAATTTACTCTTTTAATTAGAAAAAGGTTGATTACATTTTCCTATTCAGTTTGATTACATTTAATTTAATTAATCCACAAATAGTTACGTATGGATATGTAACATGATTATTTAATGAACTTTGTCGAAATTTGTCAATAAATACACATACAAATGCATAAAAGCTATTCTGTCCACACACCACGCTACCTAATACTCTTTAAAGCCCCAACTAAGCTGTAGTCGTTTTGTTTTTCCAACTCATTAATTACCAATAATCAAAATTAAATGTTTTAAAATCTATTTATATTGCATACTAATAACAGTTAATGAAGTACAAATAAAAACAAATTGAAAAAAAGCAAAAAAAAAAAAAACAAACAAATCGAAAATAATACGATTACAAAAAAAAAAAATATCAATAACAGGGGATTAGTGTGAAATTACACACTAATGATGATGTTACTAAAGGAAAATTAGAGAATTTTAAAATGGAAGATAGAAAATTTTTGTAGAAATGTAATTAAAATAAATAATAAGATATCTCCACCACAAAAGGCCATTCATTAATTAAGCTTAAAAGGTCATGCTTTTGTTGTAAGCAAAATTGTTGTATTGAGTTAAAATATTCATTATCTATCTTCTATACCCAGCAAAAAACGGCATTACTAATAAGTAAGAAAATTACTTAATTAAAACTTCAAGATAATCTAGGGTGTCAAATCTACTTTACATTTTAAACTTTTCAGCTACATTAGCCAAAAAAAAAAATATGGAAATTTTTTTTGTAACAAAATTCTAAGGATCATTACCTAAATTGGGGACCTGAAGAGTCCTTCTACTGAAAAGCTTACGGACGGACGGACATCGTTAAATCGACTAAGAAAATTAATCATATTTTCGGAATACGAATTTCTTTATAATGTGTCTCTTAGCTATAACATCAAATTTGGTTTAAGTGTATCTATCAAATTAGTTGCAATCTCTTAGGTCTCTTTCGAGAATTCCTTCTCCTGACATTTACTCTTCAGTTGTATACGAGTATATTATAATTATACCTTGTACCACTATGTTGTGATTCGACTCAGAATCACCTTCTGAGTCGATTTAGCGATTTCCGTCTCTCCGTCTGTCCGTCCGTCCGTCCTTCTTCCGTCCGTCTGTGTGTTAATGTAAAGCTTTTAATCAAACTACAGGTCGCATATATGAATATATTTTGCTGAAATTCAGTATATTAGCTTTCATCGAGCATAGGATGAACGCTATTGAAATTGGTGAAAATCGGTTAATGTTCAGATCTAGTCACCATACAAATGACACCTATGAAATCGACTTAAATTGCCATATGCTCCAAATTATTATATAGATCTCGGTTTGTGAATGTTTATTACACCCATTAATCAGTAGTCCAAAAATATGCAGCGATAATGGTGGACAAAATAAATGTGCTTGGTATGAGATTATTCTTTCCATCAAAGTACATTTCGGCTAAACATAATCAAAGATCTTGTTTTAAACAGACTTGCAGAGATGCAGAGATTCAGACTTTGGCGTGAAAATAAAAATTCCGACAATGCCCTCCTGCTCCTCGGGGCAGCAAGAGGTTTTGGTCATTTGTTAAAAGTGTAAAGAATAATGCTAGTTCTGCGATCCCAACTCTTATAATGAATGACCAAATATTCAAAAGTCCATTGGCCAACCCTTTCAGCCTTTCGGACCGTGCGGGATCCTTTCCCTCTTGCTAGAAGGTTGCTAATGTTCAACCAATCCCTAAAAAGGGTGCGGCTAATAACCCTGAAAATTACCGTCCAATTGCAATCTGCTCTGCACTCTCAAAGGTGATGGAGAGCATGATCAATTTCCATCTTGTGAACTACCTAGAGGCCAACTCACTTATTAATGATCGTCAATATGGCTTCCGTAGAAATCGTTCCACGGGAGACCTGTAAGCTCTACTTGCTGAGCGCTGGAGTCGATTCATTCGCGATTTTGACGAAAGTAAAGTAGATGTTTCCAAGGCATTCGATCATGTGATATCAAAGTTTATTGCATTTGGTGTCGGTAATGACTTCTCTCGATTTATATCGAGTTTTCTCAGAGATCGAACAATACGTGTTGTTATTGATGGGGTCTCATCCAACGAGTTTCACCTTAATTCAGGGGTACCCCAAGGTTCCGTTCTTTCTACTTCTCTTTTCCTTATCTTTCTGAACGACCTTCTTGGTCAAACTTGTAACTCCATATACTCTTTTACAGATGACAGCAGCATTTGTCATTCATTTTCCTTTAATTGTAGGCCAAGCCTCTTGGAGGTAGGGGGCAAAAGGCGGACAATGAATGACACACTCAATCAAGACCTGTTAACAATCTCCAAGTGGGGTAAAGCGAATAGGGTTGATTTTAATGCACTGAAGACTCAATGTTGTATGTTGACCCATAGGGCCATGGATTCAACAATGTCATCTGTATATATGGGTGGTATAGGTATTGAGGAGTCGGATACTCTTGATGCATGAGAATTCAATGTGATGTTCGTTGGAACCAGCATGTTTTTCAAGTGTCGAAAGAAGCATTCAGGTATCTACGTTTTCTAAACCGGTGCAAAAATTACTTCACTCCCTCTGACCTCCTTAAAATCTATACCACTTACATCCGACCGAAAATGGAATACAACTCCCATATATGGGCAGGAGCTTCAAAGTCTATTTTGGAGCTACTGGACCGTGTGCAAAGGAGGGTGTTGATGTTCATCAATGACAGTAGGGTATCCAGTTCTATTGACTCATTGGAACATCGTCGGAATGTGGGTTGTGTATCACTGTTCTATAGATACTACCATGGGAAATGTTCTTCTGAGATTAGCGAACTTATTCCAAGTGCCCGAGTTTCGATTCGCTCTACCCGCTTCTCTAGTAGATCACATCCGTTTGTAGTCTATTGTCCAGTTGACCGCACAACGCATTACAGAGGGAATTCGTTTGTCAGTCGAATTAGCCGTATGTGGAATAAACTCCCCGCTGAGGTCTTTCCTGACAGTTATAATCTAATAAAATTTAAGTCAAATATCCACAAACACTACTCCCTCTTTCCTCCTTCCCATAACCTATTTTCCTGAGTTCAACACAATGCACTGCATCTGTAGGGGCCATCTCCTGAGTGTTGGTTAATAAATAAAAAAATAAAAAAAACGAACCGGTCACAGATAGAATGCTACCAAGAAAAATATTTATCAGAGAATTTAAAACAATGATATTAGAACGGAGCTATGTACCAGTAGGACCTGGGAACCAGTGCAGGGTTCTCACATGTGGCTCACAAATGACTCAAAACAATCAAATGAGGACACGGGCACGGGCATATTCGGTCCCAATTTTCAACGAGCCTTACTCATGGGAAAATACCCATCCTTTTTTCAAGCGAAAGTCTTCGCTATTTATGCATGCGTAACTGAATGTCTTGGAAGAAAGACAAAAAGCGCACTCATATATATACTATCCGACATTGTGTCCTACAACGTGACGTCTAAACTCGTTTTCGATTGCATCGAAGTGCTCAACCGATTAGGCAGATGCAATAAACTAACTTTATGCTAGATTCCGGGACACGAAGGACACGAGGGGATCATCGTCATTTCATCGGTCCGGAACCGTTCTGTAGTGTTCCAGTCGGATACATCAAGGAAAATTTGAAAGAGTGGAGGGAATCACAAATTTCCGAACACTGGAACAAAAGTCCCAGCCAAGGGCAAGCAAAGAGATTCATTACTCCATCCAGTGTTCAATCGGAAAGATTTATTTCTCTCGATAAGAAGGTCTTAAAGACCTTGACGGAATTCTTTACTGGACACTGTAATTTCAGATTTCATCTACAGGGTCTGGAAACAGCGGAACACATTCTCTGCGAATGTCCAAAACTAAGTGGTAAAAGAACCCTTGTATTTGGAGGATACACTGTATCCCCCGGGCCATATGGTATATCATGCCAAACAGGGTAATAGGCTTCATAAGGACCCTTAATCTTTAAGATAACCATCGGCTGCACAACAGATCAAATTAGTCACAGTGAAACTAATGAAAAAATGTACTGATCGTGACCATATATAGTAAAGTCTCTCACTTTTCTCAAAAATATATATAAACCAAATTTGAAAAAATTTGTGCAATATTTTTGTGTTTTGATAGTTTCAGGTGAAGATCGGAAATTAACTTTATATGGGGACTAAAATGACTAAAAATGGTGCTATAAAGTTTATTTTTCGACTTCTGATTACTGAGAATAATAAACACACATACATACGTCAAATTTTATCGATATATATATAACCTGGATCTTACTATGTTAGTCGGCCTAGGTTTGATCATGCACGGAATTCCACCAATTTCAATGGCGTTCCTTTAATCGATAAAAGCTTATATACCAAATTTCATCAAAATATATTTATATTTGCAATCTGTAGTTTAATAACAATGTTTACATGGACACAGAGACGGACGGATGGACAGACATCGCTAAATCGGCTCAGAAAGTAATTCTGAGTCGATCGGTATAGTAAAAGGAGGGTTTAGGTCACATATTTTTGGTAGTTACAAACATTAGCACGCTGACCACATAGTGGTAAAGAGTATAAAAACTTTTTCCAATAAAATTTTGATTGTGATTTTCACAATCACTGTTCGATATGGAAAAGTTTCAAAAAAGTGAACTAACGAACGAATTCACGAAAGGTCTATATGATACAGAGGAGTGGATAAACATTTCAGTGCACTCATTCGACCTGATTCGAACTTATGCCATGTTATCATATCTAAATATCATTTTAGCACCAATGTGACCTGGCAATAACCTTGGTACGAGTACTTTAGTTATTTTAGATTTAACTATATATACCTGTTTCTAAGTAGTCCTTCCTTGACTACCATTAAGAATGGAAATTTTTAGGCAAATTTTTGGCCATAGTAAAATTTGACGTAACTGCCGGATTAATTTTAAATGACTTTAAAAGTTCCATCTGTAGTATTTTAATGTTTATAGAAACCTATAGAAGTGACTCGAAATTAATTGATACTAGCAGAGACCAGCCTTAGAATTTCGAGTGCAAATTTTAGGAAATTTTATTATTTCATTTGATAAGTAATTTTATAAAAGCGTAAAGGTATGCTAATCAATTTCAGTCAATTCAGAATTTAACACAGGGCTTTTGATTATTATAATAAACACACTTACAGAAAAGGCAATTTTAAATGCATTTTACACAAAGAAAAATGTTCAAGACCATGCAAATCTATAAATATGGTGGAGAGCTAAAAAGAAATACCTTTCAAATGGCGTATTTTTGCCAAAATCGGTTTTAAAATAAAATTTTTACATCGGTCACAAGAAATCGCCTTATTATTTATTCGGAAGAACTTAAAGAATTTTTTTGTGATATGAAGAACGTTTTTTGGATTACCATTTTGTTAAAATTTCAAATGATGTTTATAAGTACATAATAATCTGACAGAGAAAGAATCCATTTCCTGTGGTTGTAGATAGTTTAGATACATATTTCATTGGAGTTTTAAAAATATTACTATTAGAAGTTTCTACCATATTTACAACATATGGAAATCAGAATTAGAGAATGTGTATGTGTTTTCAAAAGCCACAAATATGAAAATAATCACTATTTATTTTTTTTGTACATACATACATACATATGTGATTTAATATTAAAAACTGTTTAAATATCCATTTTATGGGCAATTAAATCATAGAAATAAAAAAACAAATTAATTTTTATTGTTCACCGGAATTTCATTTGGCAGCCAACAAACAACATTAATATATAGGAATGTATAAATATTAACAGTATAATGCCTTAAATATATTAATGATTGCAATTCTAATGCTTCAAAATTTAATTTTAAAGAATGGAAACTATTTGTATATAAGGGTGTCTCAGAAAAAAGTTATTGTTGCGGCCTCAAAATAGTAAACAATGATATTTGTTAAGATGAGTCTGAAAAATCTTGATTCCAGATAAACCCAGATTAGCCTACAATATTACATACTCAAGCAATCGCTATGTCACTCCATCCTAATTTACTTATTCTGTGAGTAATGTTCTGTTAAGGAATAATTACATGAAAATTGTTAGCGGTACATTGCTGGTTGACATAAATACTCAAACACTAATTAACGAAATATTAAAGTATCAATTTTATTATTACAAATTAACGATTAAAATTGTTTATACTTCAATGGTATTTTATTACAATTTCTCTGCCAATGGGGTAGTGTGTTAATGAATATAATGGCTTTTTCGTTATTCATTGTTAAACTCATACAATTCTTAATTTGAAAATTCCGACATTTTTTTTACTGAGTATTGAGCAAAATATTATTGAATATGTTTATACCTTCCACACCATTGTGCAGAGGGTATATATCAGTTTGTTATTCCGTTTGTAACGCATCGAAAAATGCATTTGCGACCCCATAAAGCATATACATATGTATATTCTTCATACTTATAACAACTCGAGTCGATATAGCGATGTCCGATGTCCCATGATATTGTTTGTCACTGTCTCGAGCAGATTGGTATTGAAAATACGGTAAGTAATTGTTCCGAGATATGTCCAAATAAATGAAGACATCTCTTAAAAATTTTAAAAATTCAGTGTGTTTGTCCGTCCGTCCGTCTGTCTGTATGTCCATGTTAAACTTTTAATTAAATTACCGGTCTCAAATAAGAATATATTTAGATAAAATTTGGTACATAGGCTTCTATTGGTCATAGCATGAACGCTAGTGAAATTGATGAAAATCGGTGCATGTTCAGACATAGTCCCCATACAGACGACCCCTATGAAATCGATTTAAATAAAATCCAAATTATCTTATAGATTTCGGTCAAATTGGGTTTGTATATGTTTATTACTCCCATTAATGAGTCGTCCAAAAATAAACCCTATAGGACAATTGTTAGTCATAGCCCCCATATTAAGCTAATTCCCGATCTTCACTTAAATCTATCAAAAAACAAAAATATGCTCTGGATCGGTCCATTTTTCGATCTAGTCCCCATATATAGCATTCGCATTGAACTTTTTTATATGCGAAGGCAAAAAAAATATTAAGTTAGTAACATATTTGGTTTATGCTTATTTCCTATATCTAATTAGTTGAAGTGTGCGAAGTTAGCCCCCCATATTTGGAAATAAAATTTTTTGAAGATTGTTCTGAATTGTTCTAGGATTGTTAAACCAATGTTCCAAAATGATGAGTTTCTAAAACATAATTTGTACCGGTAAATCGAAAAAAAAACGAATTTTAAACTTTGCCCCCCCACTTTTTCATTATTCATTTTTAATTTTAGTTTTTCATTTCTTATTTTTCATGTTTCATTTTTTATTTTTTATTTTTAATTTTTTAGTTTTAATTTTTTATTATTCATTTTTTATTTTTAATTTTTCCTTTTAATTTTTTTAATTTTTTATTTTTCATTTTTCATTTTTTATTTTTTATTTTTTAGTTTTTATTTTTCATTTTGATTCGTAATTTTTTATTTTTAATTTGTAATTTTTTCATTTTTCATTTTTTGTTTTTCCTTTTTCATTTTTTATTTTTCATTTTTCATGTTTCATTTTTTATTTTTCATTTTTCATTTTTAATTTATTTTTAATTTTTTATTTTTCATTTTTTATTTTTCATTTTTCATGTTTCATTTTTTATTTTTAATTTTTTAGTTTTAATTTTTTATTATTCATTTTTTATTTTTTATTTTTCCATTTTTCCTTTTTATTTTTTTTTAATTTTTTATTTTTAATTTTTCATTTTTTATTGTTAATTTTTCACTTTTTAGTTTTTATTTTTCATTTTGATTCGTAATTTTTTATTTTTAATTTGTATTTTTTTTTTTCATTTGTTGTTTTTCGTTTTTAATTTTTTATTTTTCACTTTTCATTTCTAATTTGTTTTTCATTTTTTATTTTTCATTTTTCATTTTTATTTTTCATTTTTTATTTTTCTTTTTTTTATTTTACATTTTTTATTATTCATTTTAAATTTTTCGATTTTCATTTTTCATTTTATATTTTTAATTTTTTTATTTTTCATTTTTTATTTTTCATGTTTCATTTTTCATTTTTTATTTTTCATTTTTCATTTTTAATTTTTCATATTCTTGTTGAAATTAGAGAACAGCAAAAAACTCGTAGATTTAAGAATTTTTTCATTTACGAGTTTTATTTTGTGATAGTGGTTTCAAGAACAGAGGTGATATTTAGATGAAATTTGGTACGTAAGCTTCTACTGGTCATAGCATGAACGCTAGTGAAATTGATGAAAATCGGTGCATGTTCAGACCTAGTCCCCATACAGACGACCCCTATGAAATCGACTTAAATTGCCATAAAATCCAAATTATCTTATAGATTTCGGTCAAATTGGGTTTGTGTATCTTTATTATTCCCATTAATGAGTCGTCCAAAAATAAACCCTATAGAACAATTGTTAGTCATAGCCTCCATATTAAGCTAATTCCCGATCTTCACTTAAATCTATCAAAAAACAAAAATATGGTCTGGATCGGTCCATTTTTCGATCTAGTCCCCATATATAGCATTCGCATTTAACTTTTTTTATATGCGAAGGTAAAAAAAAAATAATAAGTTAGCAACAATGCCACTCTTATTTGGTTTATGCTTATTTCCTGCCCCCATATTTGGAAATAAAATTTTTTGAAGATTGTTCTGAAATGTTCTAGGATTGTTCTACAATTTTCCAAAATGATGAGTTTCTAAAACATAATTTGTACCGGTAAATCGAAAAAAAACGAATTTTAAACTACTTAGAAGTTAAATATATCAGCCCGGAGACGTAAAGAACCCGAAGTTCCCGGGGAATTTTTCAGGTATCTAGACTTCGAGTCAAAAGTTCTCGTTTGCTTCCAAGTAATTCTTCACAATTGAAATGTCGTGAAGCCGATTGTGTTTCATATCGTTAACATTTGTTACGCTGTAAAGATATGACCAGTATGTGCGCATGCAGGAAGTACCACGTGCAGGTTGTCAACAAACTCCCCTTCTATATATTTTTTTTATTTTTTGTATTAATTTTTTTTTCAGTTTTTTTTTGTGATTTTTGTATTTTTTGTGATTTTTGTATTGTTTTTATTTTTTTTTGTGATTTTTGTATATTTTATGTTTTTTTTTGTTTTTATATTTTTTTTTTTTGTAATAATTTTATATGTATTTTACATATATATATCTTACATATACATATACATATACATATATATGTATATATATATGATATGTTTACAGCACGACGAAAAGTGGCAATAAAGGATACATGAATAAATAAAATTGAAAAGATTATCGCTAAAATATATGTGGAACGATATAGCAATCTGATACAGATAAATGTGGGGATAAAGGTCACCCGTGGGCTTCTGCATTTTTTTGATCAAGGAACCGTTGCCTTCGATACAAATACGTTCGGAGTTTTCCAAGTAGATAGCCATTTGCTGTGGCGTCCAGTAGTGAACGCAGACAGGGTCCAATGTATTTTTCCTTTGAAACCGAAATTGATATTCACGCGCTCCTCTTTTGCCTTTCTGAGAACAAAGTTCTTTGGTAAATGAGCGAGTTCACGATCTCCGAAGTCAATCAACTTGTCCGCTTCATTTTGGCTCCAGATACAGGGTATAATATTGGATAGTAACATTTTCGTAGAAACGTCGATTCTTCGTTGACCTTTTAGTTGACGTTTTTTCCGATGCAGAACGGATTCGTAGAAATGTTGGACAGAGCACTCCATTGTGACATCTCGTCTCGGCGTCGGTTTGTTTTGCCAATCATTCCTGCAAAAGTACTTCCGCATTCTTTGCAAGATCCGGAGCCTTTAAGGAATATTTCCGATTCTGTAATCTTGCACCGTTTGAAAGAGAATGGGCATGGCATGTCCGTTTGGTCCCGGAGGAGCTCGAATAACGTATCCGTCCAAATTTTTCGAGCTAGAACGTATATTTTTTTTCGGATAATACTCGATCAGTATATCAAAGCTCCTCTGGAATCATAACGACCCAAATCTTGTAGGGAATATTCAAGTTGAAAGTGAATTCCCCTTTCGAGTTTGAATCTTTCAGACTTGAACCTAATTCCGAATCATCCAACTTCAAGTTATTATGAAATTCGACGTTGTGAAATGCGAGAATCTTGTCCCAAGTACAATATCGATTCTCATGTAAAATCGTATAAATATACTTTGGGCCAATCGAGTGTTCATTTTCGCTTATTTTATCGCTGATTTTTTTGTAAATCGCATTGCTTGGTACAGGATGCTGTCCTAATCCATTTATCATATAGCGATAATCAGGTGACAAAACCTCGTTTAAAATACGTGGCGCATGATGCGCCATTTAACACAAAGTACGCGGAGAATGGAGAATGGTTATCGATCGAAAGCGACGGTTTATCGAATCGTTACCTGTTTTCTCCGAAATTTCAACTCGCTATGATGTAGAAAAGTAACTATAAAAAAATTAAAAATCCAATGTGAGGCAATAATTTTTTTTATATGAAGTCCATTAGATTAAGAAACCCCATCATATGTACAATGTTTTATGCAACAGGAAAGTTAACATACAGATTTCAAAATTTCTTTCATACAAGTTTTCCTGAATGGCACCCTCAGCACCATTTTAATCAACCCCAAATATACGAGTCCCTTAATTTTACATCCTCTCTATAACATGTCGAAGTTTCAGAGTGATCTGAGGGTGCCAATCAGGATACCTTGTACGAAAGAAATTCTGGAATCTGTACGTTAACTTTAGTGTTGCATAAAAATATTGATATCGTTCAATAACGTTGATATTTTTTTTCAAAAGTGGAGGGCAAAGTTTGAAATTAATTTTTTTCGATTTACCGGTACAAATTCTATTTTAGAAACTCATCGTTTTGGAAGATTGTAGAACAATCCTAGAACAATTCAGAACAATCTTCAAAAAATGTTATTTCCAAAATTGGGGAAGAAATTTTGGAATCTGCACGTTAACTTTCGTGTTGCATAAAAATATTGATATCGTTTAATAAGGTTGATATCGCGGAAAAAATGTTTTACGTTCTCATTTGCGTTCGTTACGGTTTGCGACATATCTATTTTGGAACAATGTTTAGAACAACTAGAACAACCGCCAAAGTTTTTTTTTCTAGAAGTGGGGGGCCAAGTTAAAAATTCGTTTTTTTCGATTTACCGGTACAAATTCTATTTTAGAAACTCATCGTTTTGGAACATTGTAGAACATTCCTAGAACAATTCAGTACAATCTTAAAAAATTTTTTTTTCCAAAAATGGGGGGCTAACTTCGCACACTTAATAAGTTGGGCCTAAGAGATACCCTATCTCGTATAGTCGCTCTAAATCGATTATAATTTTCTTACTTGTTTATTATTAAGTTTACCAAATTATTAATTTGCTTATTGTCTTAAAATAAATTGCAAATAACAAGAAGAAAGAATAAAAGCAGGGGAGATGTGTAAACATCTAGTACTTAAAGATTTTTTTATTGCACACTGAAAAAACAGATTCGTTGATTTCATTGAATTTCGGACTTGATTTCAGTGAATTTTTACTATGATTTTTGGTCATAGAGTGAAATTATATGATATAACTAATTATAATTCGTTGTTTATGAGAAAGAAACTTTCGTTGATCCTGCAAATGTTTTCTTTGTTTCAGAGAAAAAATATGATAAAACGAATACAATAAATAACTAAAAAATTAGTTGATTTATATAATTATTTGAGTTGATTCTTTGGTTTATAGAATTTTTTCTTTGATTTTAACTATTTAAAATTGGTTGAAATACCTAATGCATTAGTTAATTTGAAGAAAAGATTTGGTGTATCATATAATTAATTGAATTGAAATTTGATATATTATATAATTTTTTCGCTGATTTTACCACTTTTTAATTCGTTAAATTGAAGGAAAAATTCCTCAAATGAAAGAAATTATTATATGAACGACGTTTAGAAAACGGCACTTTCTTAAAATCAAACACAAAGCGTATCACTTATAGCAACCAACTGCAGGGGCTCTGTTAATATAAAAATTTTTATTATTATTTATTTTAACCAGTTAATTTTTAATTTTTCGTTTTTCATTTTTAATTTTTTTTTAGTTTTTCAGTTTTCATTGTTCATTTTTAATTTTTTAACTTTATTTTTTCATTTTTTATTTTTAATTTTTTATTTTTCATTTTTTATTTTTCATTTTTATTTTTTTTTCTTCATTTTCCATTTTTCATTTTCCAATTTTTATTTTTTTGTTTTCATTTTTAATTTTTTATTTTTCAATTTTCATTTTTTATTTTTCATTTTTTATTTATAATTTTTTATATTTAATTTTTTTATTTTTCATTTTCATTTTTTATTTTTCACTAATTCATTTTTAATTTTAGTTTTGCATTTCTTATTTTTCATGTTTCATTTTTTATTATTAATTTTTTAGTTTTTATTTTTTATTATTCATTTTTTATTTTTTATTTTTAATTTTTCCTTTTTATTTTTTTAAAAATTTTTTTTTTCATTTTCATTTTTTGTTTTTCATTTTTAATTTTTTAGTTTTTATTTTTCATTTTGATTCGTAATTTTTTATTTTTAAATATTATTTTTTTTTCATTTTTCATTTTTTATTTTTCATTTTTCGTTTTTAATTTTTCATTTTTTATTTTTCATTTTTCATTTTTAATTTATTTTTCATTTTTTTTTTATTTTTCGTTTTTCATTTTTCATTTTTCATTTTTAATTTATTTTTCATTTTTTATTTTTCATTTTTTATTCTTCATTTTTCATTTTTATTTTTTATTTTTAATTTTTTTTTATTTTTCATTTTTCATTTTTTAATTTTTCGTTTTTCATTTTTTATTTTTAATTTTTTATTGTTAATATGTCATTTTTTATTTTCCATTTTTCATTTAATTAATTTTTAATTAATTTTTCATTTTTAATTTTTAATTTTTAATTTTTAATTTTTAATTTTTAATTTTTAATTTTTAATTTTTAATTTTTAATTTTTAATTTTTAATTTTTAATTTTTAATTTTTAATTTTTAATTTTTAATTTTTAATTTTTAATTTTTAATTTTTAATTTTTAATTTTTAATTTTTAATTTTTAATTTTTAATTTTTAATTTTTAATTTTTAATTTTTAATTTTTAATTTTTAATTTTTAATTTTTAATTTTTAATTTTTAATTTTTAATTTTTAATTTTTAATTTTTAATTTTTAATTTTTAATTTTTATTTTCTATTTTTTAATTTTTAATTTTTAATTTTTTTTTTCAATTTTTATTTTTCATTTTTAATTTTTCGTTTTTCATTTTTAATTGTTTTTTTTATTTTTCAATTTTTATTTTTCATTTTTAATTTTTCGTTTTTCTTTTTCATTTTTCATTTTTAATTTTTCGCTTTTCATTTTTCATTTTTCATTTTTAATTTTTCGTTTTTCATTTTTCATTTTTCATTTTTTATTTTTAATGTGTCATTTTTTATATTCCATTTTTCATTTTTAATTTTTTATTTTTCATTTTTTTTTTTCACTTTTTATTTTTCATTTTTAATTTTTCGTTTTTCATTTTTCATTTTTTATTTTTCATTTTTTATTTTTAATGTGTCATTTTTTATATTCCATTTTTCATTTTTAATATTTTATTTTTCATTTTTTTTTTCACTTTATATTTTTTGTTTTTAATTTTCAAACAGGTTATCATATCATAATTTTTTCACCAATACAATCACATTTTGTCTTACGACGCACATGTTACGCTCACATGTTACGCTTACATGTTACGCTGTTCTTGAAATTAACCCCCCTGCGCGTATATTTAGATGTTTACACAACAAAAAACATTTTTGTTTGTTTAAAGGGAGTAAGAGTATGAATATCTCGCTTATTCTGTTACGCTAATCGATAAACCTCTCGTTCACATATACAAAAAAAAAACAACAATAAACATCTTTCAGTATTGTTCGTGTTATTCATGACATACGGCCAGCAATGGTCGTCATTTTTCATTTTTCATTTTTAATTTATTTTTCATTTTTCATTTTTATTTTTTATTTTTAATTTTTTATTTTTAATTTTTTATTTTTAATTTTTCATTATTCATTTTTATTTTTCGTTTTTCATTGTTCATTTTTCATTTTTTATTTTTTATTTTTCATTTTTTATTTTTCATGTTTCATTTTTCATTTTTTATTTTTCATTTTTAATTTTTTATTTATCATTTTTAATTTTTTATTTTTCATTTTTCATTTTTTATTTTTTATTTTTTATTTTTCATTTTTAATTTTTCGATTTTCATATTTAATTTTTCATTTTTTTTTATTTTTCATCTTTCTTTTTTTATTTTTAATTTTTTTTTCATTTATTTTTTCCTTTTTAATTTTCAAACAGGTTATCATATTATATCACCAATACAATCACATTTTGTCTTACGACGCACATGTTACGCTCACATGTTGCGCTTACATGTTACGCTGTTTTTGAAATTTACCCCCCTGCGCGTGTAGATGTTTACACAACAAAAAACATTTTTGTTTGTTTAAAGGGAGTAAGGGTATGAACATCTCGCTAATTCTGTTACGCTCATCGATAAATCTCTCGTTCACATATGTATACAAAAAAAAAAAAAACAATAATAATAAGCAAACAAAAATGTGTATGCTTCGCTGTTACATATCTACATATTCCGTTACGTACAAACATCTTTCAGTATTGTTCGTGTTATTCGTGACATACGGCTAGTAATTGTCGAAAAAGTGACCCAAAATTGCACGTCCAGAATGGACTTCGTCAAGACGAGCCGCGGTGGCCATATGTCCGAAATAGTTTTCAAATGTTAATGCCATGTATTGGTTTTTTGAAATAAAAAATTTTTTGATTAACATTTTAATTTTTTTTGCTTTAAAAACTCTTTCATAAAGCCATAATCGCGAAAATAGCTTAAGTGGCAAGAAAAGTTTTACAGAAAAACATTTTTTTTTAATGTAAACATAAGATAAAATTATTTTTAATCTAAAATCGTAACGGTACTTCGTACGTCTATTAAATTTTGGTAGATAATGCAAATGATCGTAAATTATCGTTTGTCATCAAAGAACAAAAATCGAGTATTATGTCACTGATGCGATTTTCACAGTTATGGCGCGATATGATAATTTTTCTTTTTTTTTTTTGTTTTAAATTTTGATTTTATTTTGAAACAATAATTACACTTTTATGTAGTTGTATAATCTAAACATAAATTTTTCATTTCTAATTAAAAATTTTGTTTTTAAATATGAACTTTCAAAATTTACATACAATAAAATTTTTTTTTTTGACCGAAAATAATTTTTGGATAGGGATATTAAAAAATGTACATATAATATAAAACAGATTTGCGCATATAAAATATAGCTATTGATTTTAATTTCAACCTAAGTTCGCTCTTTTATTCTGTCCTGCTAATTATCCGAAGGTTTTGTGTTGCCGGTATAAACATCTAAGCTATTAGTGGGATTATCCGGAAATGCTGTTCTTACTCTTTGAACATCAGATTCAAATGTTCGTTCTCTAGCTTGTTCCACCTGTTCTTGTTCTCTATTACGTTCGGCTAGTAAAATACTTTGGATGGCACGATTTAAATCAGTAGGATTTTGATTGGCAAATTGACTGGTAATGATTCCTGGAATTCTGTGTTGAGAACATAAAATTAATTGAAATAGTATTTTTAATAAAATAAATGTTTTTTTTTTTTTTGTCAATAAGTAATTTAAAATACTCTACATTTTGTTTGTTTTGTTTTATTTTGAACTTTCTAGGGCTTTATTAAAAAAAATTATGTAAACTTTTTTATTCAAATTATTTCAAATTCAAATATTTTATGCATAAGTGCAGTTCCATACCAAATCGGCCAAATTTTTGATCTCACTTTTTTGTTTGTAACAAAATTTTGAAGATATTTTCTATTTTTGAAAAAAGTTATTCGCTTTTAAAAATTGTCAAAAAAAAATTAAAAGCTGGTCAATATTTTAACTTTTAATTTGATATATCATAAATAATACTAAACAGAATAGCTTTTATTAAGATTTTATTTTATTTATAAAATATTTTTACCAATTTTTTCAGTTTAAAATTTAATCTGTGTACAGCAAAATCAGCTGCGCCCCTAAATTTGTCAGTTACGAATTATTCGATTAATCGATCAACTAAAAAATAACTTTTAATTGAACAACTTAAAAATGGTGAACCCGATCAATTTGTGTCGATTAATCGGATAAATCTAAAAAATCATTAATGTATTTAAATTTATAAAGTATTTCAAAATTCATAAATTTATTTAAAAAAAATTATTGTTCAAAAATCCTTTGAATTTTTTTCACTTGCTTTTAGGAATTGCCATTTTAATTTATTTCAACTTTTTTTTTGGTAATTTGTTTGAATTAGTTCTTAATTTTAAAAAATAAACTTTTGCTATAAAATTTGGAAAGTTTTCTTTATACAAAAATATCGGGTATGATCCCAATTTATTTTAATTCAATGTATTGTGATCCCAATTTATTTTAATTCAATGTATTGTGTTTGTTTATTTGTTTGAATTTTTTTTAATTTCTTAAATAATAATTTTCTGGATTACTTAAAATCTCTATAGACAAATCTACTAATCATATAATATTTTATAGAAAATATAGTATTATTTCTATAGATTTTATTAAGATATTCTGTAATTTCCAGAATGAATTACCGATGAATTCATTTTTAAAATTTTTTAAACAGCCGTACTATACAAAAATCTATTTTTCTATCAAACAATGTTTATAAATAGTAATCAATATTTATAAGCCAGAAAAAATGTTTACAAACATTAAACAATCTTTTTAAACGATAAACAATGTTTATATACAATGTTTATTTACAATGTTTATAAACAATGTGTACATACAATGTTTATAAAAAAGTTTTATAAAAAAGTTTTATAAACATTTATAAACAATTCTTACGAACATTTTTTGTATACTACGGATGTGTAGAGCATTTTATTGCATTATATGGACATTTCTCTTTATTCAATATATCAAATATCATCTCAATTTATTTTCATTTAATTTTTTTTTAGCTTTCTGCTTGAATAATATTTTATTTATTAAGTAAAAATTATTTTCTGGGATATTTTGAAATTTTTTTTCGCGAATTCGGATAAAAATCCGATGGGTTAATTTTTTTTTACACAAATCTCTTTTCCTATTTATAAACATTGTATATAAACATTATTTATTTTTGTTTATTAAACAATATTTGTATACAATGTTTATAAACAATGTTTATATACAAAGTTTATAAACAATGTTTATATATAATGTTTATATACAATGTTTATAAACAATGTCTAATGTCTATATATAATGTTTATAAACAATGTTTATATACAATGTTTATAAACAATGTTTATATATAATGTTTATATATAGTTTAGATACAATGTTTATAAACAATGTTTATATACAATGTTTATAAACAATGTTTATATATAATGTTTATAAACAATGTTTATATACAATGTTTATATATTAATAAATATCTATTAATTCTACTAGTTATGAACCTCAATTCAAAAACGTAAAATTTGAAATAAATTTAAAAAAAAATTAATCATTTATATTTTAATTAAATAATAATAAAAAATAATTAAAATTAATATAGATAATAAAAATAAATATAATTAAAGATATGCTTTATTATTAATAATTAATTTTTGCATATATATATATATATATATATATATATATATTTATATATAATTATATACATAAATTTATAAAAATATTAAATTATGTATATAATTATATTTATATAATTGTATATAAATAATTTATATATTAATATATAAATATTACAATGGAATATAATTAATATATATATATAATGTTTATAAACAATGTTTACATACAATGTTTATATATACAATGTTTAAATACAATGTTTATATATAATGTTTATAAACAATGTATATATATAATGTTTATATACAATTTTTATAGACAATGTTTATATATAATGTTTATATACAATGTTTATAAACAATGTTTATATATAATGTTTATAAACAATGTTTATATACAATGTTTATAAACAGTTTATATATAATGTTTATATACAATGTTTACAAACAATGTTTATATACAATGTTTATAAACAATGTTTATATATAATGTTTATAAACAATGTTTATATACAATATTTATATATTAATAAATATCTATTAATTCTACTAGTTATGAACCTCAATTCAAAAACGTAAAATTTTAAATAAATTTAAAAAAAAATTAATCATTTATATTTTAATTAAATTAAAAAAAATAAATAATTAAAATTAATATAGATAATTAAAATAAATATAATTAAAGATATATTTTATTTTTAATAATTAATTTTTGCATATATATATATATGTATATATATATATATATATATATATTTATATATAATTATATACATAAATTTATAAATATATTTATTTAATTGTATATAAATAATTTATATATTAATATATAAATATTACAAAGGAATATAATTAATATATATATAATGTTTATAAACAATGTTTATATACAATTTTTATATACAATGTTTATAAACAATGTTTATATACAATGTTTATCTACAATGTTTGTATATAATGTTTATAAACAATGTATATATGTATAATGTTTATATACAATGTTTATAGACAATGTTTATATATAATGTTTATATACAATGTTTATAAACAATGTTTATATATAATGTTTATAAACACTGTTTATATACAATGTTTATAAACAATGTTTATATATATTATTTATAAACAATGTTTATATGCAATGTTTATATACAATGTTTATAAACAATGTTTATATACAATGCTTATATATAATGTTTACATATAATGTTTATAAACAATGTTTATATACAATGTTTATAAACAATGCTTATATATAATGTTTATAAACAATGTTTATACATAATGTTTATGTGCAATGTTTATATAAAATGTATATAAAAAAAATTTTTTTTAAACGTATGTTTTTTATAATGTTCATTATCAATGTTTATAATCAATTTTTACAAACAATATTTATAAACAATTCTTACGAACATCATATTTGTGCTTAGCATACCACGGATGTGCAAAAACTTCAAAAATAGAAACATTCGGAAATCTACAGGATATCTTAGAAGTATTACTGTGATAATTCTTGTATTTTTGAAATTTTATATGGGTGGGCTGATTGGGCAGAACATTGATAAAAGTTAAACAGGTGTTCTGAAAATGTTTATATTGAATAATTTTTAATTTTTTAAATAAAAATTTTACTGCAATACTTGAAAAGTTCTCTGTATATAAAAATATAAAATATGATCTCAATTTATTTCAATTGAAGTTGTTTTTATTTTTGTTTATTTGATTGAATTGTTTCTTAAATAAAATTTATTTTCTGGAATATTTCGGAATCTTATTTTTTATTTGCCGATAATCAGAGAATTTGTAAAACTTGATCGCTTGAGCGACAATAATTTTCTAACCATTTATAATTTTTAAAAGAATAAGGTATTATTGCCACATACATATAATGAACAATGTTTATATATAATATTTATGAACATTAAATCAGTGTGTTATATTGTATGGATGTGTAAAAAACTTAAAAATAGAACCATTCTCTAATTTGCAGCATATCTTAGAAACATTTGTTGGATAATAACTACATTTTTGAATTTTATTATAGATCTGATTGTGTAGTACACAGATAAAAGTTAAAGGAAAGTTCTGAAAAATGTAATTATTTTCTTTAAAAAAAAAAATATTACAATATTTGGAAATTTTTCTTTAATAAAAATATCAAATTTACTCGTATGATCTCAATTTCTTTTAATTATATTTTTTTTTTGTTCATTTACTTGGATTGTTTGTACCGCCTTCATTTTATTCATTTTCTAGAATATATTGAAATCTCCATTTTTATTCGTTATTTAATCGAATAATCAAAGAATATTTAAAAATTATAATTATAATATGTGACCTTCTCCGAGAAAAGGGACCTAGTGTGTCAAAAAACGGGTTGTGTCAAAAACGGTGGATTCTGGTACCTAAAAGGGTGCATAAACTTTTTTTTTTCTCAAAACTTAATTTTCACACACTAGGTCCCTTTTCTCGGAGAAGGTCACATTTAATATTTTAGACAAAATATACATAGTTTCCCAAACATTCTTAACATATTCTAAGATTTCAGAATGAAGAACCCATGAGTTCAAATTTTTTTTAAAGTTTTTTACATAAATAAATTTTTTTATTAAACAATGTTTATAAACATTTAATATACACAATGTTTGCATAAAATGTTATATACAATGTTGATGACCAATGTTTATAAACAATGCTTATATACAATGTTTATGTACAATTTATATAAACAATGTTTATAAGGAATGTTTATAAAAACGTTTATTCCCAATGTTTGCATACAATGTTTATAAACAATGTTTATATACAATGCTAATAAACAATGTTTATTAAAAAATCTTTGGAAACAATGTTCATAAACAATGTTTTGAAAAAATGTTTATGTACAATGTTTATATACAATGTTTATATACATTGTTTATAAACAATATTTATAAACTGTGTACTACGGATGTGTGGAAAACTTAAAAATATAACAATTCAGAAATTTACAGAATATCTTAAAAACATATGTATGTGGATAATAACTTTATATACAGAAATTTTATATGGGTGGGCTAATTAGGAAATAAATTAAATTAAATAAAAAGTCTAATAAATAGATCCAAGAAGCTTTTAAACGATCTATTAACTTTTGATCATACATCAATTTGTATGTTTAAGTTTTAGAAAATATTCAAAAATTTTTCCCCAAAACACGGCTTAACGTTTGAAAAAATAGAGAGCTTCTGGAAAATTTAAATAAAAATGGGGTTCTATTTTTACCGAAATTCTAGGTTGGACTTGACATTACTCATAACACTGTTAATACTTATTTAGGGCACTTTGTTAAAATTTCAACTTACTGGTCGGCTGCTGCATCACTTGGTATATTTTGATTTAGTTTTTCACGTTCTTGGTCAATACGCAAGGAAAAGGCTTCCAGTAAAGACATGGGCTCCTCTGCCGGTGGTCGACCACAATTCGCTGCATCTCTTGCATCCCTACCCAGTACTATTTGAAATGCATTATTATTGAAATTTTCTTGGCCATCAATGGTTGCTTGTATTAAACCAGGACAATATGTGTCAGCCACTAAATTCTCCATTTGTTGTCTGCGTATAGCGTTCCGATTGGGATCTTGTGCTGAAAGATAATATGAAGAAATCAACTAATTTAAGGCAAATTTTTTTGAACGTTTTTAATATTTACGTTCATCTCCATTTTGCACACGCCCACATCTTCTGGCATTAGCACAGTCTCTTGCGGAGCTCGGTGCCCCCTAACATGAAATTAAATCAATTATATATTAAAATGTTTATTTAAGCAAATAAAATTATAGACTGTTGTAAAGAATAAAAAAATTTATAAATGATTTGGCAATTTTATTTTATTGATAATTTCTAAATTTTATTAAACTCACCGTTGGTGCATTGGGATTAGGTTCTGTTTCAAACAATGGCTCTGAATCAATGTTCTGAAATATAAATTAAACTTTTTGTTAGTCACAATTAGTGCAAATAATTTCATAGACTAAACAAATTTAAAAAGAAGCGATTATAAGTAGTAGACTGGAAAGAAAGAAAGTATTTATAGAAAAAAAATTCTTACAAAATTTCCAAAAATTTTATAAATTTATAAAAAATAAATAATAATATTGCTGAAAAACAGGAATTTATAGCAAAATATGCAACCACAAATCGATGCCATTTTAAAGGAAATTTATTGATTCAATTAAATATCTAGTCCATATCTAATGCAGACTATGGAGTGAAAACATGAATTTAAATTAAATTCCTTGCCAATCAATTTTAGCAATTCACAATTCAACAGCGTCTGATATATAATTTAAATCATTCGCATGAACAGGGTGTAACGAATTATTATAGATATTTTATTTTATATAATTTAATATATTTTTAAGAAGGATTAAACATAAGTTTTATCATTCTCAGCTTCTCCTCCATATGAACTATAACTATGCCAATTTTCACACTTCTCCGTGGCTGCATATTGCTTAAAATGGGAACTAAAAATGTATAGATGAGAATTCTTATTTTTCTAAGCTTCCACGTGAGTTTGTAATTTTTATACCCTCCACACCTGTGTTGCAGAGGGTATATATAGGTTTGTCATTCCGTTTGTAACGCATCGAACTAAATTCCTGAGACCCCAAAAATAATATATTTTCTTGATCCTTATAACAAGGGAAGTTGATTTACCGATGACCGTCTGTCCGTCTGTCTGTGGAAATAACGATCACGCCGTCAATATCTAAGCTAGACCGTTCGTTTTTATATAAAATCGTTTACTAACATCCCAAAGGAGTTGCTATTTAAAATCGTCAAAATTGGTCAAAAGGTTCACGAGCTATGAATGAAACTTTGAAAAAACTCTTGAAAAAAATAAAATTTTTCAGTGTGTTTGTTGTTTTTCTTAAGATATGTTGTATATGTTGTAATTCTTCGTATTGAAGTCATTACAGTTCTGTGTATATTAATACCGCACGTGTCACATTGGCCTAAGCAAGTTTTACCTCATATTTTTTTTATCATTAAAATTGAATATTAAAAATTAAAAATTAATAAAAATAAAAAGTGGATAATGTAAAATAGAAAAAGGAAAATGAAAAATGAAAAATTAAAAATGTGAAAATGAAAAATGCAAAACGGAAAATGAAAAATTAAGAAAGAAAAATTAAGAATGGAAAATGAAAAATGGAATATGGAAAATGAAAAATGAAAAATGGAAAATGAAAAATGAAAAATTAAAAATTAAAATTGAAAAATGAAAAATGAAAAATGGAAAATGAAAAATGGAAAACGAAAAATTAAAAATGGAAAATTAAAAATGAAAAATGAAAATTGAAAAATGAAAAATGAAAAATGAAAAATGGAAAATGAAAAATGCAAAACGGAAAATGAAAAATTCAGAGAGAAAAATGAAAAATGGAAAATGGAAAATAAAAATGGAATATGGAAAATGAAAAATGAAAATTGAAAAATGGAAAATGGAAAATGAAAAATGAAAAATGATAAAAAGATATTTATTAATTCAAAACAAAAAGAAATGTACAATAATAATAAAAAAATATTTATTCAAAAGAAGTATTAAAAATTTACAATTTCTGCAATTTTTATTTTGAACTATTTTCAGCTTCAAAATTAAATTTTTCTTGAAATTGTTGTGGCTCGACCTATGACAATTTCAAATTTGAAATTATAAAATGTAACTTCAAGGATTATAAAAATAGTCAATTTTTAAATGCGTGTAGAGCGATTTCTTGTAGTCAAATAAAATATTCTTAAAATACTTATAGCCTTAATATGAGATAGATATGATTACTAATAAAAATAAAACTTACTGGTTCGTTGTTATTTGGATAAAAGCAGACATTCTGAAAAACACAAATTAAAAAAAAAAATTATTTTAGCAAGAGTTATGTAAGCGGCGTAAATATTAAGGGTGTTCACAAATTGTCTCAAATGAACGTGGTTTACAAACGGAATGGAAAGAATAAGCAAGACTGTTTGTATACTACCCCAGCAGATTAAAAAAATATATATACATATATATATAAAGAAAAAGGTTTGTTGTTAAAGTGAAGAAAAAATACATAAAATTAAAATAAAAGATTTAATAACACTATTAAAAAAACATACTAAAAAATTCTTATACCAAAATTACTTAAAAATTTAATTTACTAAAAAATATGTGTATGATATTTTTTTAAAATATTTTTATTTTATTATTTTTTTTTTTATTTTATATTTTTTCCAATTTGATTAACAAAAATATTCTTTTTTATTTAGTTTTTTTTTCAAAAAAAAAAATAAAAAATAAATAAATAAAAAAATTTGAAAAGAAAAAAATTATGCTTAAACATTTTTATAAAAAAATACTTTTAACAAAATTTCAAATTACTTAAAAATATTTTGAAGTATTTTTTTAAATATATTTTTTATATTAAATTTTTGTTGGTTCCAATTTTTTCGAAAAAGTTTAATATTTTTTTTAATCTAATTAACAAAAATATTTTTTTTTTATTAATTTTTTTTCAAAACAAAAAAAAAAATTTTAAAAAATTAAAAAAATATAAAAAATTAACAAAATTTAAAATTACTTAAAAATATTTTCAAGTTTTTTTTTATATTTTGTATTATATTTTTTTTCTTATTCTTATTTTTTCTAAAAAAATTTAGTATTTTTTTTTAAATTTAATTATCAAAAATAGCCTTCTAAAACATTTTTTTTTTGAAAAAACATTTAAAAAAGATGGAAAAAAATTATATTTTAAACTTTTATAAAAATTATTTAAACATTAATATTAAAAATTAATTGTATAATATTTTTTTATACTTTTTGTTGTTTTTTTTTTCAAAAAATAAATTTTTTTTCAAATTTAAACAACAAAAAAAATATTTTAAATAACTTGAACAAAGAAATAACATGTTTTTAAAAAATTTTTACATAAAAATCTATAAAAAAAATTATTATTAAAAATTGTTTTTTTTTTTTTTTTTGGAAAAAAAATCATTTTTTTTCATTAGATTTAAAAAAAAATCACTTTAAATAATTTTTTTTCTAAAAGAACACTTAATACAAAAAGAAGTATACTTAAAAATTTATATTTATATTTATATTTTCCAATTTAATTAACAAAAATATTCTTTTTTAATTAATTTTTTTCAAAACAAAAAAAAAATAATTAAATAAATAAATAAATAAAAAATTAAAAAAAAAATATGTTTAAAAATTTTTATATAAAAAAATACTTTTAACAAAATTTCAAATTACTTAAAAATATTTTAAAGTATTTTTTTAAATATGTTTTTTATATTAAATTTTTTTTTGGTTCCAATTTTTTCGAAAAAAATTTAATATATTTTTTCATTTAATTAACATATTCTTTTTAAATAAATTTTTTTTCAAAACAAAAAAAAAAAAAAAAAAAAATTAAAAAAATTTAAAAAATTTAAAAAAATTTTAAGTTACCTAAAACTATTTTGGAAAATTTTTTTTTTTAATATTTTGTATTATATTTTTTTCTTATTCTTATTTTTTCTAAAAAAATTTTGTATTTTTTTCAATTTAATTAAGAAAAGTAGCCTTCTTAAACATTGTTTTTTTCAAAAAACATCTAAAAAAAATATAAAATTATATTACAAAACTTTTATTAAAATTTCTTAAACATTAATATTAAAAATTATTTGTATAATATTTTTTATATTTTTTATTGTTTTTTTTTTTTCAAAAAATAAAATTTTTTTCAAATTTAAATAATAAAAATATTATTTAAATAACTTGAAAAAAGAAATAAATTAAAACATATTTTTAAAAAATTTTTACATAAAAAAATTATTAAAAATTGTTTTTTTTTTTTTTTTTTGGAAACAAATTATTTTTTTTTCATTAAATTTAAAAAAAAATCACTTTAAATAATTTTTTTTTCCAAAAGAACACTTAATACAAAAAGAAGTATAATTAAAAATTTATATAAAAAATTACTTGGATATTGAAATTTAAAATTACTTAAATTTTGTTTTAAAGAAGTATTTTTATAAATAATTACTTAAACATCATAACTAAAAATTGCTAAAATTTAAAAAAAATTTTTTTTTAAATACTTTTATTTTCTTTTTTTTATAAAAAATTAAAATTTTTTTTAAATTAAATAAAACTAGTATTTTTAAACTAAATGTTTACTTAAGAATCTATAATATTTATAGGCTAGGCTAATTCTTGTGACCGATGTTTTGTTCTACCGTTTTACCCCGATTTTGACCAAACGTATATTTTTTGAAAGGTATTTCTTTTTAGCAGATTTGCAGATTTACAGATTTTTAAATTTTTTCCTATATTTTGAGTAAGTTGTATTTAAAATTGCTACTAACACATACAGAAAATTATACAATGCTATGTGTGTGTTAATTAAATTTGTTAATGTGTTTGTAATAAAAATGAGTTTGTTTTTTGTGTTGATTTGTGAATTGGCTATAAATGACTAGCATACTTTTAGGGTCTTTATTTAATGAAAAAATAAAAATTCCTAGAATGTGCGCTCGAATTTCGAGGGCTGGATTAATACTGTAATTAATAGCAATTTTTTGCTTTTGTTTTCAACTAAATTAATGAAACTATTACTTTTATGTTAAATTTTTTCCAAAAAACTTTTAATAAGAAATATTAAAAACAAGAAAAAAAAATTATACCTATGAATTTTTATAAAAGTTACTTAAAAATGTATTTAAAATTTTTCTTTAAATAGTATATATTTGAAATCTTTTATAAAAATTATTTAAAAATTAATATTAAAAATTGTTTGTATAATTTTTTTTTATGTATTTTATAGTTTTTTTTTTTTCTTTAAAAAATAATTTTTTTCTTAAATTTAAATAACAGAAATATTATTTTATAACTTACAAAAAAAGACAATAACAACACATTTTTAAAAAAATAAAATTTAATAAAAAATTTAAAATCAAAATTGAAAATTACTTCAAAACGTTTTTGGATATTTTTTTTTTTTTTAAATTAGTGTGTTTTTTCAATTGAGTTTACAAAAAACTTCTCTTTAAATAAATTATTTTTCCAAAAAAATAAAAATTAATAAAAAAAATTAAAAATTAAAATTGAAAATTACTTAAAAACGTTTTTGAATATATTTTAATTTTTTTCTTTTGAAAAGAATTAGTATTTTTTTTTCAATTAAATTTACAAAAAACTTCTTTTAATTAAATTATTTTTCCAAACGAATACGTAATTATAAAAAAAAAATTAAGGAAATAATACTCAAAAGTTTTGATTAACAAATTACTTAGAAATCGAAATTAAAAAATACTTATAAAATATTTTTTTAATATTTATTTAAACAATTATAATTAAAAATTACTAATTTTATTTTTTATAAATTTTTTTTATATATAGTATATTTTTTTTTAGAAAAAATTTAATATTTTTTGTTTCAATTAAAATAATGAAGCAATTATTTATAAATTAAATTTTTTCCAAAAAAAAAAAAACTTAATAAAAAATATTAAAAAAAAAAAAAAAAGATGCACATACTTAAGAATTTTTATAAAAATTACTTAATATTATATGTCAGTTTTGATTTGAAAGTTTTTATATTGTTTTTGTTTTTTTTTTTTTTCGAAAAAAATTTGTATATATTTTTTTTTAATTTAATCAACAAAAATATTTTTTCAAAAAACATATAAATAAAAATATTAAAAAAATTGTACTTAAAAATTTTTATAAAAAAAATTCTTAAAAATTTAAATTATTTAAAAATGTTTTTTAAAATACTTTTCTTAATATTTTTTTAATTTAATTAATTAAAATTTGCAATAAAAATTACTTAAAAATGCTTTTAATTTTGTTTAATATTAGTTATTTAATTTTTTTTTTTTATTTTGTTTGCTTCTTGGAAAAAATGTAATACCTTTTTTTTCAATTTAATTAGCAATCGTATTCCTTTTAAATTAATTTTTTTTTCTAAAAAAAAAATGTTTTAAAAAATTTAAAAAAGAAAAAAATTATGCTTAAAAATTTTTATAAAAAAATTACTTTCAATAAATTTAAAGTGCTTTTATTTTTTATATTTTTTTTAATATTTCGTATTACATTTTTTTGTTGTTATTTTTTCAAAATAAATTTAATGTTTTTTTCAAAATATGTAATTAACAAAACTAGCCTTCTTAAACAATTTATTTAAAAAAAAAAAAAACATTTAAAAAATATAAAAAAATTATATTTTAAATCTTTTATAACAATTACTTAAAAATTAATATTAAAAATTGTTTGTATAATTTTTTTTAACATGTTTTTTTAAATGTTTTTTTTTTTTCTTTGAAAAAAGAATTTTTTTCTTAAATTTAAATAACATAAATATTATTTTATATAACTTAAAATAAAGACAATAACAACACATTTTTAAAACAAGTAAGAGGGTTAAATTCGGCTGGGCCGAATCTTTGATAACCTCCACCTTTTTCATTTTTCATTTTTAATTTATCATTTTCCATTTTCCATTTTTCACTTTTCAATTTTCATCTTTCGTTTTTCATTCTCAGTTTTTCATTTTTAATTTCTCAATTTCCATTTTGCACTTTTCATTTTCCATTTTCGATTTTTCATTTTCCATTTTCCATATTTCATTTTTCATTTTTCAGTTTTCATTTTTCATTTTTCATTTTTCATTTTTCATTTTTCAATTTTCATTTTTCATTTTTCATTTTTCATTTTTCATTTTTCATTTTACATTTTTCATTTTTCATTTTCCATTTCTCATTTTCCATTTTTCATTTTCCATATTCCACTTTCCATTTTTAATTTTTCATTTTTCATTTTCCATTTACCGTTTTTAATTTAAAATTTTTCATTTTCCATTTTCCGTTTTCCATTTTTCATTTTCCATTTTTCACTTTCCATTTCCCATTTTTCATTTTCCATTCTCCATTTTTCATTTTCCATTTTCCATTTATAATTTTTCATTTTCCATATTTCAATTTTCAATTTTCATTTTTCATTTTTAATTTTCCATTTTTAATATTTCGTTTTCCATTTTTCATTTTCCATTTTTAATTTTTCGTTTTTCATTTTTAAATTTTAATTTTTCATTTTCCATTTTTAATATTTAATTTTTCATTTTTCATTTTTCGTTTTTAATTTTCCATTTTTCATTTTCCTTTTTTCATTTTTAATTTTCCATTTTCCTTTTTTCATTTTTCATTTTCCATTTTCCATTTTTCATTTTTCATTTTCCATTTTTCAATTTTCATTTTTAATTTTTCATGTTGCATTTTCCATTTCTCATTATCCATTTTTCATTTTCCATTTTTCATTATTCGTTTTTCAGTTTTAAATTTTAATTCTTCATTTTCCATTTTTCATATTTCATTTTTCATTTTTCACTTTTCGTTTTTAATTTTCCATTTTTCATTTTTCATTTTTCATTTTTCATTTTCAATTTTCCTTTTCCTTTTTTCATTTTCCATTTTTCATTTTCATTTTTCATTTTCCATTTTCCTTTTTCCATTTTTCATTTTCCATTTTCGGTTTTCAATTTTTCATTTTTCATTTTTCATTTTTCATTTTTCATTTTTCATTTTTCATTTTTCATTTTTCATTTTTCATTTTCCATTTTCCATTTTCATTTTTAATTTTTCAATTTTCATTTTCCATATTTCAATTTTCATTTTCCATTTTCCATTTTTCATTTTTCATTTTTCATTTTTCATTTTTCATTTTCCATTTTTCATTTTCCATTTTCCACTTTTCATTTTCCATTTTTAATTTTCATTTTTCATTTTCCATTTTCCCTTTTCCATTTTCGATTTTCAATTTTTCATTTTTCATTTTCCATTTTTCATTTTCCATTTTTCATTTTCCATATTTCATTTTTAATATTTCAATTTCCATTTTTCAATTTTCAATTTTGATTTTTCATTTTTCATTTTCCGTTCCTAATTTTTCGTTTTCCGTTTTCCATTTTTAATTTTTCATTTTTCATTATTCATTTTTAATTTTTCATTTTCCATTTTGCATTTTTCATTTTCCATTTTTCGTTTTTCATTTTCCATTTTAATTTTTAATTTTTTATTTTTCATGTTCCATTTTCCGTATCTCAATTTCCCTTTTTTAATTTTTCTTTTTTCATTTTTAATTTTTCATTTTCCATTTTCCACTTTTCATTTTCCATTTTTCATTTTCGTTTTTCATTTTCCATTTATCATTTTTCATTTTCCATTTTTCATTATTAATTTTTCAATTTTCAATTTTCATTTTTCATTATTAATTTTTCAATTTTCATTTTTCAATTTTCAATTTTCATTTTCCATTTTTCATTTTTCATTTTCCATTTTTCATTATTAATTTTTCAATTTTCAATTTTCATTTTTTATTTTTCATTATTAATTTTTCAATTTTCAATTTTCATTTTCCATTTTCCATTTTTCAATTTTCAATTTTCATTTTTCGTTTTTAATTTTTCATGTTCCATTTTCCGTATCTCAATTTCCCTATTTAATTTTTCATTTTTCATTTTCCATTTTTAATTTTTCATTTTTCATTTTCCATTTTCCACTTTTCATTTTCCATTTTTCAGTTTCGTTTTCATTTTCCATTTCTCATTTTCCATTTTCCATTTTCCATTTTCGATTTTAAATTTTTCATTTTCCATTTTTTATTTTTATTAATTTTTAATTTTTAATATAAAAAATGATAAAAAAAATATGTGGTAAAACTTGCTTAGGCCAATGTGACACGTGCATTATTATTGTACACACATCTGTAATGACTTCAACAATACGACGAATTACAACATATACAACATATCTTAAGAAAAGCAACAAACACACTGGAAAATAGTATTTTTTCAAGTTTTTTCAAAGTTTCATTCAGAGCTCGTGAACCCTTCGACCGATTTTGACGATTTTAAATAGCAACTGCTTTGGGATGTTAATAAACGATTTTATACAAAAACGAACAGTCTAGCTTCGTAATCGTAATTTCCACAGACATACGGACAGACGGACAGACGGTCATCGGTAAATCAACTTCCCTTGTTATAAGGATAAAGAAAATATATTTTTTGGGGTCTCAGGAATTTATTTCGATGCGTTTCAAACGGAATGACAAACCTATATATACCCTCTTCCACTGAGGTGCGGAGGGTACAAAAATAATAGTTAATAAAAAAATTAAAAATTAAAATTGAAAATTACTTCAAAACGTTTTTGGATATTTTTTTTTTTTTTTTTTTTTTTAAAAATTAGTATTTTTTTTCAAATAAATTTAAAAAAACTTCTCTTTAAATAAATTATTTTTCCAAAAGAATACGAAATTATAAAAAAAAAATTAAGGAAATAATACTTAAAAGTTTTGGTTAACAAATTACTTAGAAATCGAGAATACTTATAAAATATTTTTTAATATTTACTTAAACATTATAATTAAAAATTATTAATTTATTTTTATAAATTTTTTTAAATATTATTTTTTTTTTTTGGAAAAAATTTAATATTTTTCGTTCAATTAAATTAATGAAGCAATTATTTTTAAATTAAATTTTTTTTCCAAAAAACCATTTAATAAAAAATATAAAAAAACAAAAAAAAGAAGATGCACATACTTAAGAATTTTTATAAAAATTACTTAACATTATATGTCAGTTTTTTATTGAAAGTTTTTATTTTGTTTTTGTTTCTTTTTGGAAAAAATTTTATATATATTTTTTTTTAATTTAATCAACAAAAATATTATTTCAAAAAACATATAATAAAAAATATTGAAAAAGTTATACGTAAAAATTTGTATAAAAAAATTTTTAAAAATTTAAAATAATTAAAGATGTTTTTTAAAATACTTTTCTTAATATTTTTTAAATTAAATAAAAAACATTTTTTAAATAACTTTTTTAAGCAATAACCTTTACCTGGGATTTATGTTCCATTAATATCTGAACTTGTTATTAATGACAAAACATATTATCCGAAGTTTACCCAGGTAAATAAATAAATATATACTTTATGGGGTTGCAAATCAATTATTCGATGCTTTATAAACGGAATGACAAACCGATGTATACTCGTACAATCTGCACAGTGGTGTGAACGGATACAAAAACGTTTAATAAGAAATATTAAAGAAAAATTATAACTAAAATTTTTTATACAAAATTTTTTAAAAATCAAAATAAAAAAAAATGTTTTTTTTTTAATTAAAAAAATGGGTTTTTTTGGCAAAAAATTTAATATATTTTATTTTCAACTTAATGCACAAAAATATTCTTTTCAAATTAATTTTAATACTTGACAATAAAAATAAAAGTTGACTTAAGTGTTTATTTATATATATTTTTTTAAAATATTTATTAAATGTTTTTCTTTTTAAATCTAAATTTTTATATAAATTTAATGAAGAAAATTATTTATTTTAAATTAAAATTTTTTCCAAAAAAACAGTTAATAAAAAGTTTAAGAAAATAATACTTAAACTTTTTATAGAATAATTACTTAAACATTGTTATTAAACATTATTTTTTTTATACTTTAGAATTTTTATAAAAACTACTTAAAAATCAAAATTTAAAATTAGTTAAAAATGTTTTATTTTTTTTTTATATATTTTTCGTTACATGTCTGTTTTTGTTTCTTGTTTTTTTGGGAAAAAAATTTTATATTTTTTTAAATTCAATCCACACAAATATTCTTTTATTCGAAAGTTATTCTCCTTTTCTAAAAAATATTTTTTATGTATTTTTTCGCTAAATAATAAAAAAAAAAACTGTTTAACATGAAAAAAATTTCAAGTGTTTTCGTCAACACAAAATATTTATCCATGACCGCGAAAAAATCAAAATTATACAGGGGAAATTTTTAGAATTATCTTGGCTTTATCTTTAATATATAAAAACAGTAGGAATGTGCACTTAAACTACAATTATTTTTGCTGTAAATTCGTAACCGTACACCATATACCTTAAATTATGGTTTATCGCCAAAAAACGAAATTCAAATATTATGTCACTTAAGCTATTTTTGCAGTCAAGACTCGATATTTTTTTTTTTACTCAAAAAATTTTTTTTACAAACTGTTTTAAATATATAAACTATACTTAATACTGATCTACAATTATTTCTTTAAGCTTTCATATCATTAAAAAAAACAGTTATTAACTATTAAAAATTTTTTTTTTTGGCAGACTTTTAACAAAAGTAAGTCTGAAATGAAATCAAAACATTTTTATCTACAAAATATTTTCACTTAAAAAAAATTTGCTTTTTTTCAAAAAATTTTTTTTTATAAAAATATTGTCACTAATACAAAATTCTGTACTAATAACTATTTGAGCAATAATTTTTTTTCTGTAAAAAATTTTTTTTATTGTCAAGAAATTAAAAAAAATGTTATAAATTTTGTCTCTTTCTTCAATATTACTAGCAGATTCCAACCCTCGAAATTCGAGTGCAAATTCTAGGAAATATTATTTTTTCATTAAGTAAAGACCCTAAAGGTATGCTTATCAGTTATAGCCAATTCACAAATCAACACAAAAAAACAAACTCATTTTTATTACAAACACATTAACAAATTTAATAAATACACACATAGCATTGTATAATTTTATGTATGTGTTAGTAGCAACTTTAAATGCAATTTACTCCAAATAAAGGGAAAAATTTAAAAATCTGTAAATCTGCAAAACGACTAAAAAGAAATACCTTTCAAATAATATACGTTTAGTCAAAATCGGGATACAACGGTAGAACAAAACGTCGGTCACAAGGAATCGCCTAGCCTATTAATATTATAGATGAATTATAAATAAATTTATAAATTTTCTGAAATTGAAAATCAACTTTTCTATGTATAAAATTTTATGCTGAATAGAGCAGCGCATTTATTCAATATTTAATGTGCAAAATGTTTGCTGAAATATTTATTGAATTTAAAAAACTTTTTCTACTGCACCATTTCCAATTGAAATTGAGAAAGTACCAAATGAAATTGAGATTTTTCAATTGAAATTGAGAAACTTCCAAATGAAATTGAGATTTTTCAATTTAAATTGAGAAAATTCCAAATCAAATTGAGATTTTCCATTTTTTATTGGGAAAATTTAGAATGAAATTGAGATTTTCTATTTAAAATTTAGAAAATTTCAAATGAAATTGAGATTTTTTCATTTGAAATTGAGAAAATTTCAATTTGAAATTGCGAAAATTACCAATGAAATTGAGACAACACCTGATTTTTTTAAGTTTTTGGTGAAAATTAAATTACAAATTTTTAATGAAAATTTCCACATGAAGGAGTCTTGTGTAATAAAGTCTTCCATGCAAGGTAGCCGATATAGCTACAAGTTTTCCAACCTTGAAACAATTTTCTCCGAGGTTGATATTTATTTAATTTGCCCAACGATGTTTAGTTTTGTATGGAATATTTAATGACATATTTAATTCACACCAATCGTTTCCCCTGTTGGCTGGCTGCTTCCACTTTTCGGACACGGTCTTGCTCAAAGTGCTTCTTGTACAATGTAATTTTCTCAATTTAAAATGGAATTTTTCAAATTCCTTTTTTATTTTCTCAATTTCAATTTGAAAAATTTTCAATTGGAAATGGTGTAAATAAAAAAAATTATTTTTGTTTAATAAAATTTTTTTTTAAATAATAAAATTTTTTTTTATAGTTTTATATATTGGTTTTTAAAAAAAGAAGAATAATTATTTTTTAACAAAATTTAATTTTTCTTTTGCTGCGAATGATTTTTTTGCATTGAAAATATTTGTTTTACTAATTTCACAAATTCACATAACAGTTTTGCTTACTTCAAAATATAGAAAAAAAAACAAATTTAATATAAGTACAATTATTTCTACTAGCAGAGCCCAACCCTCGAAATTCGAGTGCAATTATAAAAATTTTATTTTTTTATTCAATTTATTTCTTTCAATCTAATTCAATCAATTCTTTTTTTTAATCAATTTAATTTATGAATTTATTTCATTATAAATATTTGTTCAATACACAGAAATAAGAGCCTAAACGTATTTAAACCACATTGTATGCCACCTAAAGGTATACCAATTTTGGGCAATTCACAATTCGATTGCGTTATTGTCGTTATTGGTTTATTTCCAAAATTATTTTTCAACTCAACACAGCGCTTTTCATATACAATTTTTGCAAAACAAATAAATACACACACACACACACAGAGCATTGTATAATTTAATGTATGTTTTAGTAACAGCTTTAGCATTACTCAAAAAAAAATGTTTCAGGTGGTGCAAATCTGTAAATCTGGTGGACAGTTAAAAGAATTACCTATCAAATGAGGTAGGTTTGGTCAAAATGGGTTCAAAACTGACAAAGCTACATCGGCCACAAGAACCCGCCTTGCCTATTAATGTTATAAATTATCCAGATTGGTGGAATTTTGTGAAAAAAAAATTATTGAAAAAGTGAAAAACTTGGAAAATATGTCCCAAGAAGCCTCCTGGCAATGTATGTCTAAGTGCTTTTGAGGCAAGCGTGAAAATAATATTATTAATATTAGATATATTTACTTGTCTTGATGGTCGAGGTGGAGATGGCGATGGAGATAGCGGTGGTGCCGATGCTGAACGTGGTGACGGTGGCGACGGTGGTGATGGTGGTGGCGGTGGTAACCGTGGACCTGCTGGCAACGCTGGACCACGATCTTGTTGGGGTCTCGACGGAGGGTTCGAAACAAAAGATGATAGAAAATCATAAGTTGAACTCAGTCTCCTAGCTAAGCATCTAAATAAGCTAGCCCTGGGAGGACAAGAAGCTGGGCGTTCTGGCCTAATTATATTGATTCTCTCATTCAAGTCAGGTTCCTACAAAAAATTCATATTTGATAATATATAATACATTTTATTTTATTTAAACCACTTACCTCGTTGTCTTCTATGCCAAATGAATCTCTGTTCGATGAAGGATTAAGACGGGGCTGAAAACCATTTGGTTCAATGCAAGTCATATCTTGTTGGGGTATATCGCAAGAACCCACCGGAGCATTTCTAGCAGGTGACTGAAATAGGAAATGAACGATTTATTATGTCGTTGAGATAAATTGTAAGTGACTCACAGCCCGATCACTTATTTCCATGGAAACATTTGTGTATCGTGTATTATTTGGAGCACCAGTTCCCTGTAAAATAAAATTATTATGGTTAAAATTTTGGTTATATTGAGGCATTCAAATTCCCAGCAAGTCCTGAAAATCTAATGGTAGCTTGTACTTACTTCTCGTCTACTTATATCCATTGATTCGGGTCCATATTGCGAATCATGTATTTCAGGATTATATACTGATTCATCGGTAAGATCAACAAAAGAATCTGGTCTACGCGGTGGTGAGCGTCTGCTATTATTATTTCGCTTTTTGAAAAAACAAAATTGAGGAATTATTTTGGATTAAATATATTACAACAGATCACAAATTTATAGTTTTGCTCATATAACCGCAAGAGTTTTAGAAAAATTTCTTAGATGTAAAAATTATTTGAAAACAATCAGGATATAGAAAAAAAGCTCTAATGAATATTGCGTATAAATTTTAAGTTCATATAGGACGTGATTTTTACGTGGGGACTATGTACAACGAGTTAAAGCAAATTATAATTGAAGACAAGCTTTTATAAGTTTTAAGGTTAACTGCGAGAACAATGATCAAGTCATTCAGAAAATAAATAAAATAATGCGTTATTCACTTCACGTAAATACTGAGAATTTCAGAGCTCTAGCTAGTCTAGAAGTTGGTGAAAATGTAGTTACTGAATTCCGCCTCAATGTAAAATAGGTGTCTTTATTATGTTCTAGAAACATATACAAACCAATTTTGAGCAAAATATACCATTTTTATCCCTCTACATAGATTTTAATGAATATCCGTAACTGTAGGGGTTATACTTAAAATTGACCTGCATAAATTTTCTTTACAAAAATTTTCTCACAAAAGTACCACTTCTTAATAACGTACATTTTATAAAAAGAAATATGTTTTTTAAAAAAGTATCTTTTCTATAAAAAAAAAATTTCAAAAAAATGTTTTTCTTTAAAAAAGCACCTGGTCTTAAAAAAGTCCGTTCTCTTAAAAGAGTTAATTTTCTTAAAAAAGTACATATTAGTAAAAAAAAATATATTTTTCTGAAAAAAGAATTGTTTCATAAAAGTGCTTTTTCTTACAAAGTACATTTTCTTAAAAAGGTATTTTTTCTTAATAAAGTACTTTTTTAATAAACTTTTACTAAAAAAGTAAATTTTCTCAAAAAGTGCATTTTCTAAGGAAAAACAGTTTTGTTAAAAGTACAATTTAAATTTTTATAAAAAAGTACCTTTTCATAGAAAAGCACTTTTTCATAAAAAAATACCTTTTCATAAAAAAGTACCTTTTCATAAAAAAGTAGCTTTTCATAAAAAATTGACTTTTCATTAAAAAGTACCTTTTCATAAAAAGTACATATTACATTTTACAAAAAAAGTACCTTTTCATAAAAAAGTGTCTCTTCATAAGAAAGCACCTTTTCATAAAAAGCACCTTTTCATTAAAATGTGCCTTTTCATAAAAAGTACCTTTCCATAAAAAAGTACCTTTTCATAAAAAAGTACCTTTTGATAAAAAGCACCTTTTCATAAAAAGTACCTTTTCATAAAAAAGTACCTTTTCATAAAAAAGTACCTTTTCATAAAAAAGTACCTTTTCATAAAAAAGTACCTTTTGACAAAAAAGTATCTCTTCATAAGTACATTTTCATAAAAAACACCTTTTCATAAAAAGTACATTTAATAAAGAAGTATCTATTCAAAACAAGTACCTTTTAACAAAAAAGTGCCTTTTGATAAAAAGCATCTTTTCATAAAAAGTACCTTTTCATAAAAAGTACCTTTTCATAAAAAAGTACCTTTTCATAAAAAAGTATCTTCTCCTAAAAAAGTTCCTTTCAAAAAAAACACCTTTTCATAAAAAAGTACCTTTTCACAAAAAAGTGGCTTTTCATAAAAAATTACCTTTTCATTAAAAAGTATCTTATCATAAAAAAGTAACTTCTCGTAAAAAGTACCTTGGCATAAAAAAGTACATATTCATAAAAAAGTACCTTCTCGTAACAAAGTTCCTTTCAAAAAAACACCTTTTCATAAAAAATACCTTTTCATAACAAAGTACTTTTTCATAAAAAATTACCTTTTCATTAAAAATTAGGTTTTCATAAAAAAGCAACTTCTCATAAAAAGTACATTTTTATAAAGAAGTATCTTTTCAAAAAAATAACCTTTTCACAAAAAAGTACCTTTTTTTATAAAAAAGTATCTTTTCACAAAAAAGTACCTTGTTTATAATAAAGTACCTTTTCATAAAAAAGTACCTTTTCATAAAAAAGTACCTTCTCATAAAAAAGTACCTTTTGATAAAAAGCACTTTTTCATAAAAAGTACCTTTTAATAAAAAAGTACCTTTTCATAAAAAAAGTACCTTTTCATAAAAAAGTACCTTTTCACAAAATAGTATCTCTTCATAAGAAGTACACTTTCATAAAAAACATCTTTTCATAAAAAGTACATTTTAACAAAGAAGTATCTATTCAAAAAAAGTACCTTTTAACAAAAAAGTGCCTTTTGATAAAAAGCACCTATTCATAAAAAGTACATTTTCATTAAAAAGTACCTTTTCATAAAAAAGTACCTTTTCATAAAAAAGTACCTTTTCATAAAAAAGTACCTTTTCATAAAAAAGCACCTTTTCATAAAAAGTACCTATTAATAAAAAAGTACATTTTCATAAAAAACACCTTTTCATAAAAAAGTATCTTCTCATAAAAAAGTTCTTTTCAAAAAAAAATACCTTTTCATAAAAAAGTACCTTTTCACAAAAAAGTGGCTTTTCATAAAAAAATTACCTTTTCATTAAAAAGTACCTTTTCATAAAAAAGTACCTTCTCGTAAAAAGTACCTTGGCATAAAAAGTACATTTTCATATAAAAGTACCTTCTCGTAAAAAAGTTCCTTTCAAAAAAATACCTTTTCATAAAAAAGTACCTTTTCATAACGAAGTACTTTTTCATAAAAAAGTAATTTCTCATAAAAAGTACATTTTCATAAAGAAGTATCTTTTCAAAAAAATAACCTTTTCACAAAAAGTACCTTTTTTATAAAAATTATTTTTTCACAAAAAAGTACCTTTTTTATAAAAAAAGTATCCTTTCATAATAAAGTACCTTTTCATAAAAAATACCTTTTCATAAAACTTACCTTTTTATAAAAAACATCTTTCCATAAAAAGTAACTTTTGATTAAGAAGTACTTTTTTATAAAAAAGTACATATTCATAAAAAAGTATTTTTTCATAAAAAAGTTACTTTTCATAAAAAAGTACTTTTTCATGAAAAAGTACCTTTTTTTAAAAAATCACCTTTCCATAAAAAGTATCTTTTGATAAAAAATTACTTTTTCATAAAAAAGTACATATTTATAAAAAAGTACTTTTTCATAAAAAAGTACATATTCATAAAAAATTTACCTTTTCATAAAAAATAACCTTTTCATAAAAAAGAACCTTTTCATAAAAGAGTACATATTCATAAAAAAGTACCTTTTAATAAAATAGAACCTTTTCATAAAAAAGCACCTTTACATAAAAAAGTATATTTTACCAAAGAAGTACCTTTTCATAAAAAAGTACCTTTTCAAAAAAATTACATTTTAACAAAGAAGTAACTTTTCATAAAATAGTACCTTTTCATAAAAAAGTACCTTTTCTTAAAAAAGTACCTTTTCATAAAAAAGTACCTTTTCATAAAAAAGTACCATATCATAAAAAAGCACCTTTTCATAAAAACGTACCTTTTCATAATAAATTACCTTTTCATAAAAAAGTACCCTTTCATAAAAAAATACCCTCTCATAAAAAAGTACCATTTCATAAAAATCACCTTTTCATAAAAAGTACCTTTCGTTTATAAAGTACGCTTTCTTAAAAAAAGTGTTTTTTTTTTTAAATTGCAAATTTAATTTTCTTAAGGAAGTACCTTTTCTTAAAAAGGTATATTTTCTCAAAAATTACCTTCTTAAAAAACTATCGTTTCCTGAAAAGTGCCTTTTATTAAAAAAGTAACTTTTTTTTGAAAAATTTCCTTATCTTATTAAGGTACCTTTCCTTATAAAAGTACCTTTTCTTATAAAAGTACATTTTCTTCTAAAAGTGCCTTTTCTTATAAAAGTACGCTTTTTATAAAAGTACCTTTTCTTACAAAAGTAAATTTTCTTCCAAAGCTAAATTTTTTTTAAAATGACTTTTTCTTAAAAAGTATATTTTCTTAAAAAAGAACATTTTCCTTTTTAAAAATAACGTTTTCTTAAAATGCACCTTTTCTTAAAAAAGTACATTTTGTCAAAAGGTAAATTTACGTAAGAGTAAATTTTCTTAAAAAGTACCTTTTTAAAAAGTACCTTTTCTTCAAACAGCTTCTTTTCTGAAATAAAAGGACCTTTTCGTAAAAAAGTACCTTTTCGGAAAAAGGAAAATAAAAAGTACCTTTTGTTAAAAATAGGAATGTTTTCTTAAAAACATTATCTCTTTTTAAGATAATGTACTTTTCATTAAACCCTATTTTTTTAAGAAAAGATATTTTAAAGAAAATTTAATTTATCCCTTTCTTAAAAAGGGATATTTTAATAAGGGAGCTTTTCTTAAAAAAGTAAAATTTCTTTAAAAACGATTGTGTTAAAAAAAAGTAACTTTTCATAAAAAGGTAATTTTTCATAGAAATGCATATTTTGAAATGCATATTTTCCCCAAAAGCTCCTTTTCACAAAAAAGTACCTTTTCATAAAAAAGTACCTTCTCATCAAAAAGTACCATCTCATAAAAAAAGAACCTTTTCATAAAAAAGTACCTTCTCATAAAAAAGTACCTTTTCTTTAAAAAGTACGTTTTCATAAAAAAGTACCTTTCCTATAAAAAAGTACTTTTACTCACAAAAAATTATGTTAAAAAAAGTACAATTTCTTAAAAAAATCCTCCTTAAAAAAATATCGTTTCGTTAAGAATGTAATTTTCTTAAAAAATTACATTCTTAAAAAAGTAGTTTCTATAAAAAAGTGCCTTATCTTAAAAGTGTATTTTCTTAAAAAAGTATTTAAAAAAAAAATTATTTTCTTATCATGTGTAGCTTTTCCTAAGAACAACCTCTCCTTAAAAATAATGTTTTCTTATAAAGTACCTTTTCTTAAAGAAGAATCTTTTGTCAAAAGGTAAATTATTTTCATTAAAGCTAATATTCTTAAAAGGTACATTTTTTAAAAAAATTACCTTTTCTTAAAACGGCATCTTTTCTGAAAAAAATTACCATTGCGTAAAAGGTACATTTTCGGAAAAAGGTAAATTTTTTGTAAAAAATAGATTTTCTTAAAGGTATTTTCTTAAAAAAGTACATTTTCTTAAAAATTCTCTTTTCTTAAAAATTGGCTTTTCATAAAAAAGTACGCTTTGTTAAAAAGTACCTTTTGTTAAAAAGTACCTTTTGTTAAAAAAGTACCTTTTGTTAAAAAAGTACCTTTTTTTAAAAGGGTACCTTTCCTTTTAAGAAAGTAAATTTTATTAAAAAGTATTTTTTTTTAAAGAAAATGTAGTTTTTAATGAAACGTATTTTGTTTAAGAAAAGATAATTGTTTATAGAAAATTTTCTTAAAAAGGGAGCTTTCCTTAAAGAAGTATATTGTCTTTTAAAGTATATTGTCTTTTTGATAAAAAATAATTTTTCATAAATGAGACTTTTTCCTAAAATCACCTTTTCCGAAAAAAGTAATTTTCTTTAAAAAATTATCTCTTCTTAAAAAAGTACCTTTCAGTAAAAAAGTAACTTTTAGTAAAAAAAAACATTGTGTACATTTTCTTAAAAATGCAAATTTTCTTTAAAAATTACATTTCCTTAAAAAGTAAATTTTCTTAAAATATTGCCTCTATCAAAGTACCTTTTTTAAGTAACTTTTCCTAAAAAAAGTATTTTAAGTTATATTACTAGTTTTTTTTACAATTTTATGATTCAAATTAGACATTCTATATTATTTACCCTATTTGGTGTGTCCGGAGACCTTGACGGTGATCTAGAGCAATCTTTTTTACTTGTGTCAGCAGGTACTTCGAAAATCTGAAAGTTAAATGAAAAATATGTATAAAATTCTATAAAATGTTATTTAAAAAACAAATAGTTCTTGATCTGTTAGCAGCGATTTTTGGCAAATAATTAAAGCCAACGAAATTTGAAAATTTATAATTTTTTAATTTCTTTTTAAAAGGGGGAGAATATTTCTTCTTAAAAAAATATATTTTCTTAACAAACGATTTTTTTCTAAAAAGGACATTATATCAAAAAAATGTTTGCAGGGCAATGTTTGAAAGGGTAATAAAGGTAAATGTATATTTGCGAGAAGGATGAATGGAGAACGTTTAATTCGAAAGTGATTATAAGTCTTCCGTGCAAACAACTTCTGTTATTCAGCACAAACAAATTTCGTTTGCGAGAATCAAATATTTAATTTACTGCAACTAGAACAAATGATTGGCAACAAATCTAGTTTAGTTAAGACTTAGGAATAGTATCAGGCTAACATTATATGATTCTGAGTCAGTTAAAATTACTTAATCAGATAATAGACTTACATCTGCTTCATCTTCTATGATATCTTCATCATCGTAAGTTGAATCCAAAAATCCATAATCAAGCTTCAAAGAAAAGAAAGTCTAGAATTATTTTTTTTACTTAAATAAATTTAAAGATAAACTTACCACATTGGAAGGCTGTGTACTCATATGATCAGTTAGGTCATGGAAAAACCTAAGTAAATCGGATGGTCGGATCTGAAGTGACGGATCTATCTGTAGAACAAACAATAAGAACAAATTAAAACAAGTAAAACATTTGTAGTTGACTGTACGCTACTCTATACTTACTGGTCCCAAACTGTTCCGTGACGAACTAAATTGTGGAGACCCAAATGTTGAATACTCTCTCGAAGGTAGATTGGGCTCTGTCATATTGAGAGATGAGTACCCTCCTGAAGGTTGTCCACCGGGACTATTAGGTAGTGTCTACGGTAAAAGTTAAATAAGAATATATACTTTTAGATCAAGTTAAGTACACTTAATTCAGAATTCATTTACCGCATCTTTACCGCACATTATAGGTTCTGTTAGAGATGCCATTGGTGCATAAACTCTTTCCGGTGACATATCTGGTGGCATCTGTAAGATAATATATTTTTATTTATATTTTTTATAATAATTATAAGTATTCAAATTAGAAATTCCATATTTGACGTACCGTAATATTTTGTCTGTCCGGAGATCTTGTTGGTGATCTAGTGCAATCTCTTTGAGGTGAATCGGTAGCCTGAAAGTTTGAAAAAAAATATATATATATATATAATTCTACATATTATTAAATTCTAAAAAGAGAAGTTAAAAAAAACTATTTCTGTCAACAGCGAAGTTTGAAAAATATAATTCTTAAATTTTGGTAAAAATTAAATGCAGAATACACCAACAAATACAGGGTGGACCAAAAATCACAATGGGGTTAAAAAATTTAATTAATTTTTTATTTATTTTTTCAGATTATAAAATATACAAAATGGAAATTTTTTACATTAAGTATAGAAAATAATGTATATATATATGAGTATATTACAAGCAGATTCCAGCACCCAAAATTCGAGTGCAATTTCTAGGCAGCTTTATTTTTCAACTTAGCCAATTCACAAACCACACTTTTATGGTTTATTATTATTGTGAATGAAGATAACAAACTCATTAACAAACATATTAACTAATTTAATAAGCACACACATAGCATATGTATAACTTTTTATTCAATTTACTTAAAATAAAGAAATAATTTCAAAATCTGTAAATCTGGTGAACAGCTAAAAAGAAATACCTTTCCAATAATATACGTTTGGTCAAAATCGCGATAAAACGGTGGAACAAAACGTCAGTCACAAGTAATCACCTAGCCTATTAATATTATAGATATATTAAGTTTGACCTCAGCAAAAATAATAATAATAATAATAATAATTAGGGAGTAATATTCCATTGTATAGATTTTAAGGAAACCAGTCTCTGTTAAACTTTCTTGTTAAAAAAGAAACAATGAATATATTTTGCATAGAAAGAATAAATTATTATATGAAAAATTGCATTATTTTTTCTACTATAGTATACAACTTATGGCACTTAAGTACTTCATAGAATACCAATTCATTATTTGACGCAGTCGGAGTTATAAAGTATAGAGTTTGATCCCAATAAGAATATTTTTCTTCCCTAAAAATATCCAGTTATTAATATTAAAAAAAAAAATCATGTGAGTCCGATCGCAGAGGACATGTGTAAACATCTAGTAATTAAAGATTTTTTTATAGCTCTTTCTTAAAATCAAACAGAAAGCGTATCACTTATAGCAATCAACTGCAGGGGCTCTGTTAATATAAAAATATTTATTATTATTTATTACTTTAACCGGTTAATTTTTAATTTTTCGTTTTTCGTTTTTAATTTTTTTATTTTTTAATTTTTCATTTTTTATTTTTAATTTTTCATTTTTTAATTTTAAATTTTTTATTTTTTTTTTTAATTTTTCATTTTTTATTTTTAATTTTTCATTTTTTTTTTCATTTTTCATTTTTCATTTTTCATTTTTATTTTTCATTTTTTATTTTTCAATTTTCATTTTTTATTTTTAATTTTTTATATTTAATTTTTTATTTTTCATTTTTTATTTTTCATTACTCAATTTTAATTTTAGTTTTTCATTTTTCATTTCTTATTTTTCATGTTTTTTTTCTTTTTTATTTTTTAGTTTTAATTATTTATTATTCATTTTTTATTTTTTATTTTTCATTTTTCCTTTTTATTTTTTTTAAATTTTTTATTTTTCATATTTTATTTTTCATTTTTTATTTTTCATTTTTATTCTTAATTTTTTATTTTTCCTTTTTAAAGTTTTTTTTTTTTCATTTCTCATTTTTCGTTTTTCATTTTTTATTTTTAATTTTTGTTCTTCATTTTTTATTTTTTATTTTTTATTTTTTATTTTTAATTTTTAATTTTTAATTTTTAATTTTTAATTTTTAATTTTTAATTTTTAATTTTTAATTTTTAATTTTTAATTTTTAATTTTTAATTTTTAATTTTTAATTTTTAATTTTTAATTTTTAATTTTTAATTTTTAATTTTTAATTTTTAATTTTTAATTTTTAATTTTTAATTTTTAATTTTTAATTTTTAATTTTTAATTTTTAATTTTTAATTTTTAATTTTTAATTTTTAATTTTTAATTTTTAATTTTTAATTTTTAATTTTTAATTTTTAATTTTTAATTTTTAATTTTTAATTTTTAATTTTTAATTTTTAATTTTTAATTTTTAATTTTTAATTTTTAATTTTTAATTTTTAATTTTTAATTTTTAATTTTTAATTTTTAATTTTTAATTTTTAATTTTTAATTTTTAATTTTTAATTTTTAATTTTTAATTTTTAATTTTTAATTTTTAATTTTTAATTTTTAATTTTTAATTTTTAATTTTTAATTTTTAATTTTTAATTTTTAATTTTTAATTTTTAATTTTTAATTTTTAATTTTTAATTTTTAATTTTTAATTTTTAATTTTTAATTTTTAATTTTTAATTTTTAATTTTTAATTTTTAATTTTTAATTTTTAATTTTTAATTTTTAATTTTTAATTTTTAATTTTTAATTTTTAATTTTTAATTTTTAATTTTTAATTTTTAATTTTTAATTTTTAATTTTTAATTTTTAATTTTTAATTTTTAATTTTTAATTTTTAATTTTTAATTTTTAATTTTTAATTTTTAATTTTTAATTTTTAATTTTTAATTTTTAATTTTTAATTTTTAATTTTTAATTTTTAATTTTTAATTTTTAATTTTTAATTTTTAATTTTTAATTTTTAATTTTTAATTTTTAATTTTTAATTTTTAATTTTTAATTTTTAATTTTTAATTTTTAATTTTTAATTTTTAATTTTAAATTTTTAATTTTTAATTTTTAATTTTTAATTTTTAATTTTTAATTTTTAATTTTTAATTTTTAATTTTTAATTTTTAATTTTTAATTTTTAATTTTTAATTTTAAATTTTTAATTTTTAATTTTTAATTTTTAATTTTTATTTTTCATTTTTCATCTTTCATTTTTTATTTTTAATTTTTCAGTTTTCATTTTTCATTTTTCGTTTTTCATTTTTTGTTATTCTTTTTTCATTATTAATTTTTAATATTTCGTTTTAATTTTTAATTTTTTATTTTTCATGTTTCATTTTTTATTTTTAATTTTTTTATTTTTCATTTTTTTATTTTTCATTTTTTGTTCATTTTAATTTTTCATTTTTAATTTTTCATTTTTTATTGTTAATTTTTTATTTTTCATTTTTCATTTTTTATTTTACATTTTTGATTTTTCGTTTTTTATTTTTAATTTTTTATTTTTCATTTTTTTATTTTTAATTTTTTCTTCATTTTTTATTTTTAATTTTTAATTTTTTAGTTTTCATTTTTAATTTTTAATTTTTAATTTTTAATTTTCCATTTTTCAATTTTCATTTTTTATTTATCATTTTTTAGTTTTCATTTTTTATATTTAATTTTTTATTTTTAATTTTTTATTTTTCATTACTCATATCCAATTTTAGTTTTCATTTTGCATTTCTTATTTTTCATGTTTAATTTTTTATTTTTAATTTTTTAGTTTTAATTTTTTATTATTCATTTTTTATTTTTTATTTTTAATTTTTCATTTTTCATTTTTCCTTTTTTTTTTTAATTTTTTATTTTTCATTTATTTTTTATTTTTCATTTTCCATTTTTTATTTTTCATTTTTATTCTTAATTTTTTATTTTTCATTTTTAATGTTTAATTTTTCATTTTTCATTTTTTGTTTTTCATTTTTCGTTCTTCATTTTTCATTTTTCGTTTTCATTTTTTATTTTTCATTTTTTATTTTTCATTTTTCATCTTTCATTTTTTATTTTTCATTTTTAATTTTTCTTTTTTCATTTTTTATTTTGCATGTTTCATTTTTTATTTTTCATTTTTTATTTTTCATTTTTTATTTTTCATGTTTAATTTTCATTTTTCATTTTTAATTTTTAAATTTTTTATTTTTAATTTTTCATTTTTTATTTTTTAATTTACATTTTTAATTTTTCGTTTTTCATTTTTAAATTTTCATTTTTTATTTTTGATTTTTTTTTTCTTTTTTATTTATCATTTTTTTTTTCATTTTTCATTTTTCATTTGTAATTTTCAAACAGGTTATCATAATATCATAATTTTTTCACCAATACACACATTTTGTCTTACGACTCACATGCTGTTTTTGAAATTTACACCCCTGCGCGTGTAGATGTTTACACATCAAAAAGCAATTAATAAAATATTTGGATGTGTTAACTTCTATACGCTGAGGGTGGTAGAAATCTATTTCATAATACAATAACAAAAACAGCGTAAGAAGTAAGACAAAAACGGTGCGAGATATGAGTGTATTGGTTATGACATAAAATTATTTCAGCAAATTCAACAACCTCTGCTATAACGCTATTACTAATATAAAAATTATTTCAGCTAATTCAACAATCCCAACTATAACATCCAGTTGAAATATTAAATAATCAATAATTTTTATATCAGCTGAGCCCTGCAGTTGTTTGCTATAAGTGATACATAGATGAAGCTTTCCGTTTCATCTATAATATTAATAGGCTAGGCGATTCCTTGTGACCGATGTTTTGTTCTACCGTTTTATCCCGATTTTGACCAAACGTACATATATTATTTGAAAGGTATTTCTTTTAAGCCGTTTTGCAGATTTACAGATTTTTAAATTAATAAAAATGAGTTTGTTTTTTGTCTTGATTTGTGAATTGGCTATAATTGATTAGCATACCTTTAGGGTCTTTATTTAATGAAAAAATAAAATTTCCTAGAATTTGCACTCGAATTTCGAGGGCTGGAATCTGCTAGTTTTAATTGGTGTGTAAATAGATGTTTACACATCTCACATAGTTTTCTTTTTTTGTCTGGATTAGCAAGTATACCAAATTTAATCTGCGTTGTATTTGTATCATTGCGACCTTTAGTTTTCGTACCAATGACGTTAGATCGACTAAAAATTAAAAAAAAAAAATGGAAAGGGTACTTGGTTCACAAAAAAGCGTGTTTATTTTTACACAGGATACTTTTTTTTTTTAAAAAAAAGGTAAATTTTCTTACAAAAAGGGTACTTTTTCTTACAAAAAGGAAATTTTTTTATAAAAAAAGGTACTTTTTTAAAATAAAAGTACAATATATGTTTTTTTAAAACAAAAATAATATATTTCAAAAAGGTACTGTTTAAAAAAAGGGTACTTTCAGAAAAAATTTACCTTATTTAAAAAGATCACTTTAAAGAATGGTAATTTTTTTTATAAAAGGGTGCTCTTTTAAAACCAGCGTACTTCTTTTTAAACAAAATTTTACTTTTTTAAAAAGGCGTTTTAAAAAAAACTTATTATTGTTAAAAATGTACTTTTGCAGAAAAGGTTTTTTTAAGAGGTAATTTTTAAGAATAATGCTTTTTTTTAAAAAATTTTCTGTTTTAAAAAAGTTAATTTTTTAAGAAAAGGTTCCTATTTAAAAAAATTTAGTTTAAAAAAAATGTGCTTTTGGAGAAAAAGTCCTTTTTAAGAAAGGTATTTTTTTAAAGGTTCTTTTTTAGGGATCATATTTTTTTTATCATATTGGTGAAATACCTCATGAAGTAAATGCCACAATTACATTGACCACAATAATAACAAGTAAGAACATTATAGTGGGTCTAGACCGACTATACGATACCCTATACCATGGTTAAGAGACCCTATCTCTCCAATCCAATTAATTGGATATAGAAAATAAGCATAAACCAAATACGAGTGGCATTGTTATTAATTTATTTGACTGCAGATATGAAAAAGTTCATATCGGATGCTATATTTATATGGGGCCTAGGTCGAAAAATGTACCGATCCTGATCATATTTCGTAAAGTCCTTATATTTTGAAAAAATATATACAAACCAAATTTTGGAAAAATCTGTGCAATATTTTTGTGTTTTTATGCTAGATTTAAGTGAAAATCGGGAAGCAACTTTATATGGGGACTATGACAAAGAATTGCCAAATGGGGTTTATTTTTGGACAACTGATAAATGGTTGTAATAAGCACACACAAAACCAAATTGATCGCGATCTATATTATAATTTGGTTCTTATGGCAATTTAAATCAATTTCATAGGGGTCAGTTGTATGGCGCCTAGGTCTGAACATGGACCGATTTTCACCAATTTCAACAGCTTTCATGCTATGGCTGATAAAATCTTATATACCAAATTTCATCCAAATATATTCATATTTGCGACCTGTAGTTTGACTACAAGCTTTACATGGACACACTGACGGACGGACGGACGGACATCGCTAAAACGACTCAGAAATTGATTCTGAGCTGATCGGTATAATAAAAGATGGGTCTATGTCAAATATTTTTGGTAGTTACAAACAGCAGCACAAAGTCATTATACCCAAACCACATAGTGGTATTGGGTATAACAACTCTGTGGTTTTCTGGAATAACCACGTACAATCCATTTTTGTCAGTTTTGAGTTAATGTTGCCAAATATATTAATTTTTAACGCTCTTTACATGGGTTCGATTTTTTTTTTAATTTTGACCATTTCTGAGTTTTTTCTTCAAATAACGACGTATCTTAAATATTTATTTAATTAATTTGCAACACTAACGACGTATGTCAAACTACGTTTGATCGCTAACAAATTATTTTCTCAGAAAACGACACATAGCCACATACGTTGTTATTAATGAAAAAAAAAATGCAAAATAATTTTGGATTATTTTTCAGTTTATAACCACTTATAAAAAGTTGTGTGTTTATTTCTGTTATTTTTTGTCACTATTATTCTTGATACGTTGTTATATTCTCATTATATTCTCAAGTCCCGTTAACTTTTTGTTGACGAACAAAAAAATCCATTTTTCAAGCAACAACAACTTATGTCTACATGGTGGTAGTTTTCTTTTTCAAAGAAAACAACGTTTGTCGACATAAGTTGTTTTATCTGCACACACTTTAAGTGTAATTTACATATTGTTTTTTTCGTCCTTCTCTAGGATCTATTCCTCTGAAGATTTTTGACTCAAAATTTTATATAAAGTATTTATTGCCCATATCTGCAGGACTGTTAAATAAAATGTTCTAAAAACTTTATATCGAGCCCATAATTTCAAATATAACGTTTTTTGGCTCCCCTGAACATTTTGATTTTATGACATACGCGGTTATTCTAGAAAACCACAGAACTAAGAGTGCTATGTCCAATCTTTGGCTTATTGCAATATTCATAACAAATGCGAATAAAATATTTGAAAATCTAAACTAATTGATAAACTTAGTACTAAATTAATAAACTTGATCAAACTTTTTGTTGTAATTTTTAGATAAAAATAGTTAAGCTTGAGACCATATGGCCATAAAAATTAGTACTAAATTATTACAACAAAGACACTTAATTTGCAGCATTTTTGTAAGGATACAATGATGCCCCAGTTATGCCATTTTAAATAACAACCTGCTAGAAATATTAACAAACAAGTTTACACAGGTAAATGGTTTATTTTGCGAATCATCGTGATTTCAACAGATAGACGGACAGACGGACATCGATATATTGACTCGAGTTGTCATACGGCTCAGGAATATATGTACTTCATGGGGTCGTAAACCCATTTCTGATGGACTACCAACCGAATGACAACCTGATATACCTGATTATAGTCGGCCTAGAGCAGATATGTATACGTTACGCTCAAAAATCATAATACCCTCAATACAGAGCGGTATAGGTTAGATAGTTATCTGAAAACTGGGACTAATAGATTGTGTCTACTATAAAATTTGAATACGAATTTTTGGTTTCAGATTAAATTAAATACAGCGAACTCAGAATTTACGTACCGTATTATTGCCGTCGTATATCGCCGGTACTCTCATAGATGACATTGGAGAATAACCTCTACGTGGTGAGTTTCCATAAGCTGCATCTATATTTGGAGACGGCATATTTGATGGCAACTATAAAATCATATATTTTTAGAGTTATATTAAAATTAGAAATTCTATATTACTTACCGTAACATTTTGTCTGTCCGGAGACCTTGTCGGTAATCTACTGCAATCTCTTGAAGGTATATCGTTAAACTGAAAGTTGCAAAATATATATAAAATTCTAAATAATATTAATTGAAAAAAAAATTTTTTTTTTTAAGAATAAGAAGAAGAAAAGAAGATTTTTGGCGCAAATGCGACCCCACGGAGCTCAAGAATGGGTTTTTCCCAAAATTTTCAGCTGAGAATCTTCGTTGCGATAAATATTAAAAAAACTGCGTGAAACTGCGGGGAAAAATTTTTCATTCTAAAAAAAATGTTGAGAAATTTTGAACACTTTTTATTCAATAAATTTTCTTCCAAAAGTATATAATCGTCCAGTAAAAACATCGCTTCTGAACGAAAACTTTTGAAACATTTGGCCATTTTTTGCAAAAAATTAAAAATGTAAAATTTTTCCCCGCAGTTTCACGCAGACAGTTTTTTTTTTTAGCATTTGTCGCAACGAACCTGTTCTCAATATCACCATCATCAACGTCTCCGGGTCATCTGCTGATTCTGAGCCAGTATCCGGTATTACATTTTTTAATTTCGATGACAATGAAAGAAAAATTATTTTGTTTTTTAATATTTTTTCTTTTTTTTACAGTGAAGTATCACTATTTTGCGTTTTTTTTTAATACGGGTATTAATAACGGGATCGCGGTATTAATATAATGAAATACCGAATTACCGATTTTGAAAATTTTTTCCGGTATTGCAAGCCTTACTATTTATCATTTTAATAGTTTATTTGGAATAAAGCAAAAACATTAGCATTATCAATAGGTTGGTTTCTTGGCAAAGGTATATGAATTTAACTTTTTACCAAATAATCTACTGCTTTTGTTAACTGAACCGAAACAGCTGTCTTGCAGAATATAGATAAATTTTTGAAACGAACGTTGTTTTTGCTTTATTTAATTTAAAACATTTGATCTTTTTGCTTTTTCGGAGAAAAACATTTAAAAAAAGAGATCTATTAACAGCGAAATTCGAAAAATATAATTCTTAAATTTCGGTAAAAATTAAGTTTTTAAAAATATATAAGTTTAAGCTCAGCAAAAAAAGATGATAATAATAATTATGATTAGAATAACAAATGATTAATTTAAGATAAGAACAAGGAAGACAAATATATAGTTGGGCTAGGCCAGCTATACCTTACGCTGACAATCTTTAATATAATTTTAAAAGAACATTTGTGGAACTGTTTTAGATTTGTAATGATATAAAACATCATTAGAAACTGAGAATAGAATAGTTTTAACGAAAAGGAGTAAGAGTGTCAAATTCGGCTGGGCCGAATCTTTGATACCCTCCACATTTTTCATTTTCAATTTCCATTTTTTTTTTATCATTATCCATTTTTCATTCTTCAATTTTCATCTTTCGTTTTTCATTTTTAGTTTTTCATTTTTCATTTCTCATTTTCCATTTTCGTTTTTTCATTTTCCATTTTTCTTTTTAATTTTTCATTTTTCATTTTTCAATTTTCATTTTCCATTTTTATTTTTCACTTTCCATTTTTCATTTTCCATTTTCCATTTTCCATTTTTCATTTTTCATTTTTCAATTTTCATTTTTCATTTTCCATTTTTATTTTTCACTTTCCATTTTTCATTTTCCATTTTCCATTTTCCATTTTCCATGTTTCATTTTTCATTTTTCATTTTTCATTTTTCATTTTTCATTTTTCATTTTTCATTTTTATATATTCATATTTCATTTTCCATTTTCCATATTCCACTTTCCATTTTTCATTTTTAATTTCATAATTTTCCATTTTTCATGTTCCATTTGCCATTTTTAATTTTAAATTTTCCATTTCTATTTTTTCATTTTCCATTTTCCATCTTTCATTTTCCAGTTTTCACTTTCCATTTTCCATTTGTTATTTTTCATTTTCCATTTTTCAATTTTAATTTTTCATTTTTAATTTTCCATTTTCCATTTTTAATTTTTCTTTTTCCGTATTCTATTTTTCTTTTTTCATTTTCCATTTTTCATTTTCATTTCGCATTTTTCAATTTTAATTTTTAATTTTCCATTTTTAATTTTCCATTTGCCATTTTTCATTCTTCATATTCCATTTTGCATTTTCCAATTTTCATTTTTCATTTTTCATGTTCCATTTCCCATTTCTCATTTTCCATTTTTAATTTTCCATTTTCCGTTTTTAATTTTTCATTTTCCATTTTCCATTTTCCACATTTCATTTTCATTTTTCATTTTTCAATTTTCATTTTTCATTTTTCATTTTTCATTTTTCATTTTTCATTTTTCATTTTTCATTTTTCATTTTTCATTTTTCATTTTTCATTTTTCAGTTTTCATTTTTCATTTTTCATTTTTCATTTTTCATTTTTTTTTTTCATTTTTCATTTTTCATTTGCCATTTTTCATTTTCCATTTTCGATTCTCAATTTTTAATTTTTCATTTTTCATTTTCCATTTTCCATTTTCCATTTTTTATTTTTTATTAATTTTTAATTTTTAATATTTAATTTTAATGATAAAAAAAATATGTGGTAAAACTTGCTTAGGCCAATGTGACACGTGCGGTATTAATATACACACAGCTGTAATGACTTCAACAATAAGAAGAATTACAACATATACAACATACATATCTTAAGAAAAACAACAAACACACTGAAAAATTTTATTTTTTCAAGTGTTTTTTCAAAGTTTCATTTATAGCTCGTGAACCCTTTGACCGATTTTGACAATTTTAAAAAGGCAACTCCCTTGGGATGTTAATAAACGATCCTATATAAAAACGAGCAGTCTAGCTTAGATATTGACGGCGTGATCCTGATTTCCACAGACAGACGGACAGACGGTCATCGGTAAATCAACTTCCCTTGTTATAAGGATCAAGAAAATATATTTTTTTTGGGGTCTCAGGAATTTAGTTCGATGCGTTACAAACGGAATGACAAACCTATATATACCCTCTGCCACTGAGATGTGGAGGGTATAAAAAGATGATGTTAAACTAAAAACAAGTCAGAGTGTTGAATTCGGCTATGCAGAATCTTTGACACGCTCCACCCCAGCTTTATATATACATTAATATCTGGACTTATTAACACAAGTGTAAACAAAATATTTGAAAAAGTCAACAATTTGATAAAATTAATACTCAATTATTATAACAGCTACACTGAATTCGTATGCCTTTGTTTTAAGTTACTGACCAACACTCAGGGGTTGCCCCATACAGATGCAGAGCATTGTGTTGATCTCAGGAAAATAGGTTATGGGAAGGAGGAAAGAGGGAGTAATGTTTGATTTAAATGTTATTCAAGACACGGCTAGTTCGACTGATAAACGAATTTTCTCTGTAATGCATTGTACGGTCAACGGGTCAAACGGATGTGATCTACTAGAGAAGCGGTAGCGGCGAACTGAAACTCGGGCACTTGGAATAAGTTCGCTATTCTCAGAAGAACATTTCCCAAGGTAGAACAGTGCTATACAACCCACATTCCAACGATGTTCTAATGAGCCAATAGAATTGGATAGCCTACTGTCATTAATGAGCGTCAATGCCCTCCTTTGAACATGGTCCAGTAGCTCCAAAATATACTTTGAAGCTCTTGCCCATATATGGGAGTTGTATTCTATTTTCAGTCGGATGTAAGTGGTATAGGTTTTAAGGAGATTAGAGGGAGTGAAGTAATTTTTGTACCGTTTTAGAAAACCAAGACACTTGAATGCTTCTATCGACACTTGAAAAATATGCTCTAGTGTTGAATTCTCATGCCTAGAACATCGAGTATTCGATTCCTCAATACCTATACCACCCATATATATAGATGACTTTGTTGAATCCATGTCCCGATGGGTCAACAAACAAGATTAAGTCTTCAGTGAATTAAAATCAACCCAATTCGCTTTACCCCACTTGGAGATTGTTAGCAGGTCTTGATTGATTGTCCGCCTTTTGCCCCCCAACCTCCAAGAGCCTTGGTCTACAATTAAAGGAAAATGAATTGCAAATGCTGCTGTCATCTGTGAAAGAGTAAATAGAATTAAAAGTTTGACCAAGAAAGTCGTTCAGAAAGATGAGGAAAAGAGAAGGAGAAAGAACGGAACCTTGGGGTACCCCTGAATTAAGCTGAAACTCATTAGATGAGACCCCATCAATGACAACACGTATTATTCGGTCTCTGAGAAAACTCGATATAAATCGAGAGAAGTCAGTATCGACCCCGAATGCCATAAGCTTTGATATCAATGCACCGTGCCCTATGTGATCGAATTCCATGGAAATATCTACAGCAACCACTTTACTTTGGATCGACTCCAGCGCTGAGAACGTAGAACTAGTAGGTCTCCCGCAGAACGCTTTCTACGGAAGTGAATTGGTCTCTAGGTAGTTCAAAAGATGAAAATTGATCATTCTTTCCATCACCTTTTGGAGCGCAGAAGAGATTGCAATTGGACGATAATTTTCAGGGTTATTAGCCGCACCCTTTTTAGGGATTGGTTAGACATTGGCAACCTTCCAGCTAAAGCGAAAGACTACCGCACTGTACGAAAGGCTGAAAAGGTTGGCCAATGGACTGGCCAGCGTTGAAGAACACTGTTTCAGCACCAGGTCTTGTATACCATCCCGTCCTGAAGACTTAGTAATGTTGAGATCCAAAATAACCTTTTTTACTACACGTACTCGGAAGAGTAATTTAGGCACAGTACAAGATACTCTTTCGAGTTCAGGCAGTGTGGTTGATCAGTCAGGCTAAAATGAATTTTTTGCAAAAAGTTCAGCTAAAATGTTAGCCTTATCAACCGGGTCAGTGAATATTTGGTCATTCATTAAAAGAGTTGGGATAGCAGAACTAGCATTATTCTGTACTCTTTTAACAAATGACCAAAAGCTCTTACTAGCCCGAGGAGCAGAAAGAACTTTAGCACGAAGACTCTGATCGTAAAGACACTTTTGGCGCCTTAGTGTTTGGACACATTCAATTCTCGCCTGTTTGCGTTGCAGTTCAGTGACGGAATTTTTATTTTCACGCCAATATCTGTCTGCTTCCTCTCTGGATCTGACTACATCTCTGCAAGTCTTGGTTAAACCAAGATTTTTGATTAATCGCATACCAAGCACTATGATTTATTCGACCGTTTTTCTTCAGCGTCAACATTACGAGGGCGGATTAATAAGTCCTTGCCTTTTAGAATGAAACACAGTTTTTTTTTTTGCAAAAAAAAAAATATTTTTCAACATAATTTCCTTTTAGCTCAATACACTTAGTCCAACGTTTTCGAGGTACATAAAATAGGCTTTTGTTGGATCAATGATTTCATCGTTGGAGCTAAATCTCTTTCCTCCGAGCCATTTCTTTAGGTTTGGAAATAGGAAATAGTCACTGGGAGCTAAATCCGTAGAATATGGTGGATGAGGTACCAATTCGTAGCCCAATTCATGGCCTTTGGCCATTGAGACTGTACACGTGTGCACCCGTGCATTATCTTGATGAAAAAGAACATTTTTCTTGGCCATATGGGGTCGTTTTTTTTAAAGCCTCGTTAAATCGGTCCAATAAGTTGGCATAATATTCGCCGTTTATTGGTTTTCCTTTTGAAGGTAATCGATGTGGATTATCCCGCGTGCATCCCTAAAAACTGTGGCCATCACCTTATTGGCCGACAGGAGAAACCCATTTTTTAGACTACTGCTTGGTCTCCGGAGTGTTATAATGGATCCATGTTTCATCCACAGTTACAAAACGCCGCAAAAACTCATTCGAAATGCGGTTAAACAACTCTAAACAATCCTTTGAAGTTGTCACACGATTACGTTTATGGTCAATTGAGAGCAAATGCGGCACACATCTTGCAGACAGCTTTCTTAACTCACCTGATCATTTAAAATCGAAACCACACTGCCATATGAAATGCCTATCGTATCAACAATCTCACGCGCTATTACTCTTCGATCGGCCAACACCATATCGTGGATTTTTTTTCGACATTTTCAGGTGTATTGACCCCAATTGGTCTTCCAGAACTTTAAGCGTTATTTTGATTTGTGCGACCACAACGAAAGTTGAAATCGATGGAGCAGAGGGTCCCCATAGTATTTATCAAGCTTTTCCCTGGTTTGATTGACGGTTTTTTTCACTTTTTCCATTAAAAAAACCACAAGTTTGTATGTTTTGAACAGCTGTTAAGCGCAAAGTAACTGACGGAACTTGCTCAAAATTCTACAGTAGTCTACTAACAGGTGGTACTTGACGGTGGCAGTGTTGCATTTCATATAACTACGAAGGAAGTTCGAAAAGTCACGGACTTATTGATTCGCCCTCGTATTATCCAGGAAACAAAGTTTCCAGTTGAAATGCTTGAAGAAATCGTTGAGCTCGGTCCAACGAGCCTTTTTGTAAACATTGTGTTGGAACACTTTGAAGTACAGAGTACGTAAAAGATGCGGAAATGGTGCAGTGATCCGCTTTACCGAGAGCTGCAAGTATTTTCACTTCATACTTCTCAGGTTATGAAGTTAGAAAGAGGTCGAGAGTATTTTGTCTTTGCCCTTCAATGCACAGAATGTGCGTTGGCTCATTCACTAATTGAGCTAAGTGGTTATGCGGCGGTGAAAAGCGCAACGTAAAAGGGTTTTAGAGGTGTCTCGAAATTTCAGGCCATATCTCGGTACAATTAAGCACGATTTATGCTAACTTAAATACCAACCTGCTCGAAATAATGACAAAGTTTACGAAGGTTGTGGTTTATTTTGTGAATCAGCATGATTTTAACAGACAGACGGACAGATGGACATCGCTATATCGAATAGAGTTGTCATGGGAATCAGGAACATATGTACCTTAGTGGTCGCAAACTAATTTTTTGACGGATTACAAATGGAATGACAAATTGATATATATCCTCTGCACAGTGGCCTGTAGGGTATAAGAAGGGAGAAAATATAGTCGGCCTAGACCAGCTTTGTATATGTTAGGCTCACAAATCATTATACTCTCAATACAGAGCGGTATATGTTAAAGAGTTATCTGAAAACTGGGATTGATAGACTGTGTCTACTATAAAATTTGAATAAGAATTTTTGGTTTTGAATCAAATTAAATACAGCGAATTCAGATTATACGTACCGTATTATTACCGTTGTATATCGCAGGTACTCTCAAAGATGACATTGGTGAATAACCTCTTTGTGGTGGGGACCCATAAGCATCTAAATGTGGAGATGACATGTCTGGTGGCATCTATAAGATAATAAGTTTTTAGTTATAGTTTTAATTAGAAATCATCATAAGAAATTCTATATAATTTACCGAAATATTTTGTCCGTCCGGAGACCTTGACGGTGATCTAGTACAATCTCTTTGTGGTGGAGTAATTGGTACATCGGTATTCTGAAAGTTGAAAATAAAATATTTGAGTTAAAAGAAAATGGTTTCTTTTCAACAAATATTAAAAGCTGAGCTGAGCTCAAAATAATTTATTTAGAATGTTAAAAGATTAACTAAAAAAAAAAAAAAACAATGAGGAAAGTTATACCCAACTACAGAGTGGCGTGGATTAAAAACTTATCTGAAAACTGGATTGCGTCTACGATAAAATTTATATAAGTATTTTTGGTTTTAAATCAAATTAAATAAAACAAAATTAGAATTTATCTACCGTATTATTGCCAGTATATATCGCCGGTGTTCTTATAGGTGACGTTTGGGGAGAACCTCTTGGTGGTGAACATCCGTAGGCTGCATCTAAATAAGGAGACGACATATCTGATGGCACCTATAAAATAAAATATTTTTCTTATATTGCAATTTATAATTGTATGCAGAAATTCTATATTACTTACTGTATTATTTAGCCTCTCCGGCGACCTTGGCGGCGATCTAGAGCAATCTCTTTGAGGTGGGCTAACAGGTAGAGATGTAGTCTGAAAGTTAAAATAAAATATTATTTGAAATTATGAAAATTAGTCTTTGATTTCTGCGTGCATAAGTGCCGTACGACTTCAGGATTTTGGAAGCATGAAGGACGGTGACCTAAAGGGTCACATTCGGATAGAATGTTACCAAGAAATATATTCATCAGGGAATTTGGAACTATATTGGAACGGAGAGCATGGACCAGTGGGACCTGGGAACCGGAGCAAAGTTCTCATGTGTGGTTCACGGCGCGGGCATATTTGGTCCGAATTTTCAACGTGCATTACCCATGGGTAAATACCCATCCATTTTCCAAGCGGAGGTCTTCGCTATTTTTATATGCGTGACTGAATGTCTCAGAAGAACGACAAAAAGGGCACTCATTTGTATACTATCCGACAGTCAGTCTGCACTAAAGGCAATAATGGCCTACAAAGTGACGTCCAAACTGGTATGGGAGTGCATCGAAAGTCTAAACGAATTAGGTAGATGCAACAAACTAACTCTATGCTGGATTCCGGGACATGAAGGACATGTAGGGAATGAAAGGTCCGATTGCTTAGCCAATCGAGGGGCCCGTCGTCCTTTCATCGGTCCGGAACCTTTCTGTGGTGTTCCAGTGGGACACATAAAAGAAAGAATGAGGGAGTGGAGAAAATCACAAATTGCGAACACTAGGACAAAAGTCCAGGTCAACGGAAGGCCAAGAGATTCATAACTCCATCCAGTGTTCAATCGGAAAGACTACTTTCCCTTGATAAAAAGGACTTAAGGACCTTGACGGGATTCTTTACAGGACACTGCAATCCTAGATATAATCTACGAAAGAAAGGACAATCTGCTATAGACACATGTAGGTTCTGCGAGCAGGAGGTGGAAACAGCAGAACACATTCTCTGTGAATGTCCAAGACTAAGCGGTAAGAGAATCCTTGCACTCGGAGGATACACTGTATCCCCCGGGACATGTGGAATCTAAAACCAAATTGGATAATTGGCTTTATAAGGAGCCTTAATCTTTAGGACAACCATGGGCTGCACAAAAGATCAAACTGGTCGCAGTGCATAGAGCCTTTTCTATCTAATCTAATCTAATATATTAATACGTGAAGTTAAATTTTTATTTCCCTTTTTAAGCAATATGCGGGCACGGAGGAGTGTGAAAATTGGCATAGTTATAGTTCATATGGGGGAGAAGCTGAGAATGATAAAATTTATGTTAAATCTGTCGTAAAAATATATAAAATTAAATAAAATAAAATATTTATAATAATTCGTTACACCTTGTTAATGCAAATGATTTAAATTATATATCAGAAGCTCTGTGTTGAATTGTGAATTGCTAAAATTGATTAACATACCTTTAGGCTCATTTAAATATTCATAAGTTTTTTATGTATATAGATTAAAAAAACATTGGAAGACAAAAATTAAATGAAACAAAAATATATCCTAGAATTTGCACTTGAATTTCGAGTGCTGTGCTATACTAGTTAGCATAATTAGTCCTAAAATAATCCAAATGAAGCGGATTAAAATGTCTTTTGAAAATACAAGGTATTTTAAAATTTAAATTTGATAAAAAAGAAACTCCGAGTCAACGTCATCATTCGTAAGGATTAAAACAAAGGTGACACCCAATATGGTCCTCCTACTCTCAAGAGTTGGAAGTCTGATAAGCTTTAGTCTATTAGCATATGATGGGAAGTCATCATAAATCCAACCAAACCACGTAGACAGAATAGCACAGACTCAATTGCATTGGCGTGAACCTGATAATGTGGATTCCATATTATTGATGCATAGTCCAAAAGTGGTGTGAAAAGTGCTGTTTAAAACTGTTTAGTAAAATATGGATCTGAAAACTACTTAGCCCTTCTTTTAACTAAACCAAGAGTAGATCTTGCCTTATTAACAATCATACTAATATGAATAATGAAGTCAAGTTTCCTATCCATAAGTACACCAAGATCAAGAGATGTTTGAACGGTATCCAATACTATTCCATTAATGCAATACTCGTTAGAAATTATCTATCCCCTTTCTTTGAAATATCATATGTTTACATTTCCTAAGATTCAGCTCCATCAAGTTCACATTACATCATTCAACTAATAATGTCATTGAAACTGTGAAATAAGGACGTTGCAATCAGAAATTTGAGTCGGAAGATCATTTAATAGTAAATAGAATAACGGGCCCAAATTACTTCCTTGGGGAACGCCAGAAGTAGCTCTTATAATTTCAGATTCAATTTTCTGCAAAATTACCCTTTGAGATCTAAACGTGAGATGATTCAATCCACAAAATAATGATTGGATTCATGTATGCCAATGAGTCTTAGTTTGAGAAGTGAATTAATATGATCCAACTTATCAAAAGCTTTACTAAAATCAGTGTATATCACATCTGTCTGCTCATCACGGATGAAACCTTTGAAAACATGAGTCGAGAATTCTAGAAGATTAATAACCGATTTTTGAATAATTTTTGATGTGTAAACATCTATACGCGCAGGAGGGTAAATTTCTATTTCACAATACAATCACAAAAACATTGTAACACAAATCGGTGAGAGCTGTAACACAAATCGGTGTGTGACTTATGATTGGATTGGTGAAAAAATTATGATATAACATTGTTTTTTATGCCACTTTTTTAAAAGCGTCATCTATGTATCACTTATATACGTTTATATTGGGATATTTACGACGTTTTACAGCAAAGGATTGTTGAATTAGCTGAAACAGTTTTTGCTATAAGTGATACATAGATGACGCTTTCTTTTTGATTTTAAAAAATGACATAAAAAATCTTTAATTACTAGGTGTTTACACATCTCCCCTGTGATCGCACTCACACGATTTTCTTTTTTCTTTTAATTCTAGTGGCACTTTGAGTCAAAAAATGGGAATGCCACCATATCTTCGGCCAAATACCACAAATACTGCTGCATTTTTTTAAACAATTCTGGAGAAACAGATGAATGGGTTAAAGTTGTTCGATGCAAATTTTTTGCATGCAAGATCTGCACATTTGGTTTTAATATTTTAAGCGTCATATCTAAAAATTCAACAACACTTACAAAATATTTGAATTTTTCGAATAAATTATCTTTTATTAGCTTGGGGTCATATGTGACCCCTATTCCAAAAGGTTTGATAGGGTCGTATTATTTTTTTCCCAAACCCTAGGATATCAAGGTAAAAAATAGTATTTAAAATTAGAGAACTGATAAATTTTTAATATATAGAATTTCGAAAGATTACACATAGTGAATATTTCACAGAAATCCCATTTTCTCGAAATCCGCAAAATTGAAATCCTTGTCAAAAGAATTATGGACTAGGGATTTACCTAAAAATTCACACAGTTAATCTCTAACATGTATTTTATAAAACCTTACAGTGCTAGATCCATATTATAAATTTTGTTTAAGAAAATTTTTTTAAACTTGAAAAAGGAGTTTTAAAAATTTTATCAAAAAAATTTCCCATTTTCGGTCTCAATGCGCAATAGTTTGGTAAAAAAACAATACTTCATATCTGAGTACTTATTGGTATAAAGATAAAAAAAAATATGGCTTTAATCAATTTCTAAAATTTAAAAAAATTTCCGTCAAATATCATGTTTAATGTTTTTTGGCACAAAAGAAGTCTGGGGCATTTGCCATTTCTTGGCAAATTTTTATTCCATTTTGTTAGTTATATTGGCTTTTTGCATCAAAAGGCATCTTTCAAAGGATGCAACTGTGGTAAAATATATAACAACAATGAGGAGGTGGAATCTGCGGTTGATGGCTCTTTGAAGGATCTCGACAGTTCTTGCTGTAAACAGGGTATCGAAGCTAGTGAATATCGTTGGGAAAAGTGTATCGAGCTAAAATCAGATTATGTTGAGAAATAAAGGAAATGCTAAAACTGGAGAACTCAATAATTTGGCCATAGCAATAGCGGACATAAAATTGAGTCAATTTTTGGTGTTACTGCTCAGACACCTAAATGTTTATTGTTTTTACAATTATTTAGCTCCAAAATTATTTTCACTACACATTTTTCTTTGGCCTTTAATTTTGTGTTCTATCGAGAAATATTTTTTTTTACACTTAAACTTCACAATTGTGTGACATTTGACACCATGACTCGCCATAAGCACTTTTAATATGTTTCGCAATATGGGGGTATGTCTGTATGTATGAGAGTATGAGAGTATTATTCGCAGTCAGCATTTTTGAAATTAACGATCATATTCGATTGTTTTCAAATCCTCTGCGCGATGAATACAGCAATCAACTGCAGAGGCTCTGCTAATATAAAAATATTTATTAATATTTATTATTTCAACTGGTTATTCTTTAATTTTTCGTTTTTATTTTATATTTTTCATTTTTAATTTTTCGTCTTTCAATTTTAATTTTCCATTTTTTATTTTTCATTTGTCATTTTTGCATTTTTTATTTTTATTTTTCATTTCTCATTTTTAATTTTTAATTTTTATTTTTATTTTTCATCCTTTATTTTGCACCTTTATTTTTCATTTTTTATTTTTCATTTTGTATTTTTCATTTTTCATTTTTTATTTTTTATTTTTTATTTTTTGTTTTTCCTTTTTCATTTTTAATTTTTTATTTTTAATTTTTTATTTTTCGTTTTTCATTTTTTATTTTTCTTTTTATTTGTCATTTTTTGTTTTTCATTTTGAATTTTTCATTTTTCATTTATTTTTCATTTTTTGTTTTTCCTTTTTCATTTTTAATTTTTTATTTTTCATTTTTCATTTTTCGTTTTTTATTTTTTATTTTTTATTTTTCATTTTTATTTTTCATTTTTTATATTTCACTTTTTATACCCTATACCACTATGTGGTTTGGGTATAATGACTTTGTGCTGCTGTTTGTAACAACCAAAAATATTTGACCTAGACCCATCTTTAATTATACCGATCGAATCAGAATCACTTTCTGAGTTGATTTAACAATGTCCGTCCGTCCGTCCGTCCGTCCGTCCGTCCGTCCGTCTGTGTGTCCATGTAAAGCTTGTAATCAAACTGCAGGTCGCAAATATGAATATATTTTGATGAAATTTGGTATGTAAGCTTTTATCGGCCATGGGATGAACGCTATTGAAATTGGTGAGAATCGGTCCATGTTCAGACCTAGCCCCCATACAAATTACCCATATGAAATCGACATAAATTGCCATAAGATCCAAATTGTCATATAGATCTTACTCAAATTGGGTTTGTATGCGTTCATTACATCCACTAATGAGTAGTCCAAAAATGATTCCTTTGACCCCATATAGAGCTGCTTCCCGATCTTCAGTTAAATCTATTAAAAAACAAAAATATTGCACTGATTCTTCTCAAATTTTGTTTGTACATATTTTTGCAAAATACAAGAGACTTTACCAAACATGATCACGATCGGTCCATTTTTGGACCTAGCCCCTTTATAGATATAGCATCCGATATGAACTTTTTTATATCTGCAGCCAAAAAAATTAATAAAAATCCCACTCAAATTTGGTTTTTGCTTATTTTCTATGTCCAGTTAGTTGGGCCTAAGAGATAGGGTTTCTAAACGCATGGTATAGGGTATCGTATAGTCGGTCTAGACCGACTATAATTTTCTTACTTGTTATTTTTAATTTTTTATTTTTCATGTTTTATTTTTCATTTTGTATTTTTTATTTTAAATTTTTATATTTTATTTTTCATTTTTTATGTTTTATTTTTCATTTTTTATATTTCACTTTTTATTTTTAATTTTTTATTTTTCATGTTTTATTTTTCATTTTGTATTTTTTATTTTAAATTTTTATATTTTATTTTTCATTTTTTATGTTTTATTTTTAATTTTTTATTTTTCACTTTTTATTTTTCATTTTTAATTTTTTGTTTTTCATTTTGTGTTTTTCTTTTTTTATTTTTCATTTTTTATTTTTCACGTATCATTTATCATTTTTCATTTTTCATTTTGTATTTTTCATTTTTCATTTTTTATTTTTCATTTATCATTTTTCATTTTTCATTTTTCATTTTTCATTTTTTATTTTTCATTTCGTATTTGTATTTTTAATTTTTTAGTTTTCATTTTTCACTTTTTATTTTTCATTTTGCACATTTCATTTTTATACCCTATACCACTATGTGGTTTGGGTATAACGACTTTGTGCTGCTGTTTGTAACAACCAAAAATATTTGACCTACACTCATCTTTAATTATACCGATCGAATCAGAATCACTATCTGATTCGATTTAACGACGTCCGTCCGTCCGTCCGTCAAACTGCAGGTCGCAAATATGAATATATTTTGATGAAATTCGGTATTTAATCTTTTATCGGCCATGGGATGAACGCTATTGAAATTGGTGAGAATCGGTCCATGTTCAGACCTAGCCCCCATACAAATGACCCTTATGAAATCAACATAAATTGCCATAAGATCCAAATTATCATACAAATCTTAGTCAAATTGGGTTTGTATGTATATATTACATTCATTAATCAGTAGTCCAAAAATGATCCCTATTGGACAACTCTTAGTCATAGGCCCCATATAGAGCTGCTTCCCGATCTTCACATAAATCTATCAAAAACAAAAATATTGCACTGATTCTTCTCAAATTTAGTTTGTGTATATTTTTGCAAAATACAAGAGACTTTACCAAACGTGGTCAGGATAGGTCCATTTTTGGACCTAGTCCCCATATAGATATAGCATCCGATATGAACTTTTTCATATCTGCAGCCGAAAAAATTAATAAAAATCCCACTCAAGTTTGGTTTTTGCTTATTTTCTATATCCAGTTAGTTGGGTCTAAGAGATAGGGTCTCTAAACGCATGGTATAGGGTATCGTATAGTCGGTCTAGACCGACTATAATTTTCTTACTTGTTAATTTTTTATTTTTTTTTTTTTATTTTTAATTTTGCTTTTTTAATTTTTATTTTTCATTTCTTATTTTTCCTTTTTAATTTTTTATTTGTAATTTTTTATTTTTCATTTTCATTTTTATTTTTCATTTTTTATTTTTCACTTTTTATTTTTAATTTTTTATTTTTTTTCCATTTCTAATTTTTCCTTTTTCATTTTTTATTTTTCATTTTTCATTTATCATTTTTCATTTTTTATTTTTCAGTTTTCATTTTTTATTTTTCAGTTTTCATTTCTTATTTTTCATTTACATATCCTAATTTTTTCACCAATACAGTCACACTGATTTTTTCTTACGCTAACATGTTACCCTGTTTTTGTGATTGTATTGTGAAATACAAATTTACGCCCCTGCGCGTATAGATGTTTACACATCAAAAACAGCATAACAATCAGTTCTTCAGCTGCGCGAAATATTCTATCAAAATGACATTTAAAATTGCTAAACATTTTGTTATTGTATTTTCAATAAATCACTTATTAAGCATAAGTGTGAATCATTTTCGAGTCATACTTTAATCGCGCCTGAAATTAATCAGTTTCTAATCACCAAAAGTCCTCAAGGAATTCTCAATAATGTGATTGTATTTGAAATAATTTTCCTAATGTTGGCTGTGTTATATAATGTCGTGCTAAGCCAACATAACCATCACAGCGTATCAGCAAAATTGTGTTTGTGGTGATCTCCCCTGTGATCGGACTTACATGATTTTTTTTTATGAAGTTATCTTCGAAAAATATGTCCGTTATAAAGTTTTATAATAGCCCTGTTCATTTGTTGTTGGTTTGATTAAAGGGATTTAAGAAATAGAAGTACGTCCTAATTAGTAAACTATATCCAAATTGGTCCTACAAAAAGTTGACCAAAGAATCAAAGGTCTGCCATGAAATTGCTTCCAGTGTTATTAGAAAGTATCACGAGAATTTGACCATGGATATTGTTCAGGAAGAAATAATGGTCCATATGATGTTTGCTAGGCCAATATAATAGAAAGCGTATTAAAATGAGCTTCCAATACATCCTGTTGAAAGCAGCCTGGTCAACTCAGTGCTCGGACTATTTAAAGCGAAGAGTTAACTCCAATGAAGGTTTGAAAACATACAAAGTCCAAAAAATTGCAGACAGGAACACTGCAAAAAATTTAGAGGCCAAAAACGGAGTACGGATATTGAAATCATGTTTCTTAAAAAAAATACTTCTGCTACATAATGGACGACGAAATGCATTTAGTGGCAGATTTTTCGTAGATTCCGGATACAAATTTTTAGATTGCTAATTCGCGAAGAAATGTTGAAGATAAACTTAGGATTTTTAAAATACCGAAATTTATATTAAGGAATGTGTTCAAAAGACTCATTTCTTTCGTAAGCCAATACAATGTGTCTTAAGAAAGTCTTAAGTGGTACAATAACAATTACTAGGATTTTGTACCATGGGAGGTAAATCCTCCAAACTTCCGGAGCTTAGGATAGTGGAGAGATAAGGAGCTTTTGTGGAAAGCGACTTACGGAGGATAAAAAGGAGTCCCAAAATTTAGAAGATTTTAGACGTAGATGGACTACCTATTCCTAATGGACACGTTTCCAAAAATGTTTCATAAGTTCATAAGCAGTGATTAGAACTCTGAGGATTATAATATTTTGTAGTCTTTGTAGTCCATGGTTTACTTATTATTTTTTGTTCTATCTCACTTCTTAGTAGTAACAAACTCATTATACCCTAATCTCGGACCGGCGTACGGGCACGAAAGCACTTTGAAAGACAAACAATTATAATACTCTGAGGCAAACTTACTCTTGTGGTCGTTGTTACAGTTACATTACTAGCAGCTGGAACTGGAGTTGGTGGGCAAACGTTGACTGTAGGTATTTGGCAACGAACATTAGTTCCCGAACGACCAGTATTGGGACAATTGGGTGAAACAGAGCGGGAAGTAGTTGCTGGTCGAGCAGGACTTGGACAAGCTTGAGCTGGTAATTGAAGACGTGACGGCACAGGACGGGCAGCCGTTGGGCAACTTGCAACAGACGGCATTGGTGTTGGACAAGATGAAGCACGTTGGCCTCTAGGTGCGGGTAAATTTACACGACGGTAATTTAAATTTCTCAAATTAAGAGGACGGCCACCCGGTCTATAGGGTTCATTTACTTGTGGATTATAATAGTCCATAAACTAAAAGGAAAAGACACTGCGATAAACTTGAATAATTTTTATAACAAACGCTTAAAATACCCGTCTCACATCCAAACGACGTCCAGCCAAAACATTCCGACGACCCATATTCACAAAACCTTTATTCTAAATGTTGAAAAACGAAAAAAAAAAACATGAACTGAATGAGACATAAATTTTTAAAATGAAATCACCCAACACTTACGACGTCTTTATACTTTTCACGTGCATGTTCATCAGCCACATCAAACTGTCTGCCTCGACCGCCCACACAGGATCTATACCTAGATGTAGCTGGTTGAGCCCTCCCAACACGTAATTGAGCACGAGATGGTGATGGTCCTGTAACTATTTGCTCATCTCGTAACCGCTGCAAAGCTATTTGTTGATTTCTGGCCATCATTTCTTCATGATTAGCACGAGCCACAGGGGCTGGTTGCGGAACTGCATTACTAACAGGCGTGGGACATGCATTTACTGGTGCACCTCTGGTTTGGTCGGGGAGTACCTTAAAAATATATTATTTCAGTAAAGGTTAATTCTGTATATTAGTGTGGCCCTTAATAAAAAAAAAGTGTTCAAATTCTCGGTCTCACCCCCTAGAAATATGCGAATAGCAAAAAAACTGAGAAACACAAATTTTTGGGTCAGTCAAAAAAAAATTTAGAGGTTCCTCAACGCGGCTGAAAATTTCAAGTGTGTTTTATATGTGGAAATTATGATTTTTTTCAGATTTTACGAAAATTTCTTTCTATAGTTTAATTTTTTCGACAATTTGTTATATGAGTCGATTTCAATACTAAATTATCTCTTTAAAAAGCTATATAACGTCAAAATAGATTAAAAACTCGCCAAGAAATAGCAAATGCCCCAGACCACTTTTGTGTCACAAAAAAAAAACTAGGGCGTGAAATTTAAAAGAAATTTTTTCAGCATTAAGAAATTAATTAAAGCCATAATTTTTTTTATCCCAATACCTATGAGCACTGAGACGTGAAGTATTGTTTTATTACCGCGTTTCTAACCTATTGCGCAATGAGACCAAAGATGGTAAAGTTTTTTGATAAAATTATGAAAACTCCTTTTTTAAGTTTTAAAAAATTTTCTTAAATAAAATATTAAAAAATCGATCTGGCACTTTAAGGATTTGTTAAATATATGTTAGGGATTAACTGTGTGAATTTTTAACTGAATTCCTCTGCCACAATCTTTTTTACAAAGAATTTTTCTCTGCGGATTTCGAGAAAAATGAGTTTTTTGTGAAATATTCAGTGAATGTACTCTTTCTAAATACTTTGTATTCAAAATTTATCGGTTTTCTCCTTTTAAATGTTATATTTTATACTAATAGCCTAGGGTTTCTGAAAAAAATAATATGCACCCCATTAAGCCTTTTGGACTTGGGGTCGCATATGACCCCAAGCTAATGAAAGACAATTTATTCAAAAAAATTCAAATATTTTGTAAGTGTTATTGAATTTTTAGATGTGATGCTTAAAATATAGTAACCAAATGTGCAGGTCTTACATGCAAAAAATTTTGAATAAATCGAACAGCGCTAAACCATTCCTTGCCGAGGCCAAACTATGAATTTTCGCATATTTAAAAAAATTAATTGTTCTAGTAAATTAGATGAAACCCTTACTACGGGTTGGGAAATAAAATGTGCAATACCGAGTTTTGTGATTCGATGGTTATGATGATTTTATAATTGGACTTGGCACCACAAATGACCCCAAGCTAAAATAGGACGATTAAGTCAAAAAATTCAAATATTTTGCATATACTGCTGAATTTTGGCTAATTTTAACCCTAGGAGCACATAAGGGTAACTTTTCATAAAATATAGCACAATTTTATTTCCCAACTCACAGTAAGGGTTTCATCTAGATCACTAGAACAATTAATTTTTTTAAATATGCCAAAATTCAAAGTTTGGCCCCGGCAAGAATGGGTTAACGTTGTTCGATTTATTCCAAATTTTTAGCATGGAAGACTTGTACGTTTTGTTATTATATTTTAAGCTTCACACCTAAAAATTCAACAGCACTTACAAAATATTTGATTTTTTTTTTTAATAAATTGTCTCTCGTTAGCTTGGGGTCATATGCGACCCCAAGTCCAAAAGGCTTAATGGGGCCATATAATTTTTTTTCCGAAAGCCTAGGCTATTAAGATAAAATATAGCATTTAAAAGTAGAAAATTGATAAAGTTTTGATACAAAATATTTATAATGAGTACATTTACTGAAAATTTCACAAAAAACTAATTTTTCTCGAAATCCGCAAAGAAAAATTCTTTGTAAAAAAAATTCTGGCACAGGAATTTACTTAAAAATTTACACAGTTAATCTCAAATATATAGTTAACAAAACTTTAAAGTGCCAGATACATTTTTTGAAAAGTTGTTTAAGAAAATTTTTTAAAACTTAAAAAAGGTAATTTCAAAATTTTATCAAAAAAATTTTCAATCTTCGGTCTCCTTTCACAATAGGCTAACAACGTGATAATAAAGCAATACTTCATGTCTGAGTACTTATAGGTATAGAGACTAAAAGACAAAATTATGGCTTTAATCAATTTGTTAAATTTAAAAAAATTTTCCTCACATTTCATGACTTTTTGAGTTTTTGGCACAAAAGTGGTCTGGGGCAGTTGTTATTTCTTAGCAAGTTTTTATTCGATTTTGAAGCCATACAGCTTGTTGGAAAGATAATTTAGTACTGATATCGATTCATGTAATAAATTGTCGAAGAAGTTAAACTGTAGAACGAAATTTTCGTAAAATCTGAAAAAAAAAGTCATATTTTCCCCATATAAACACACTTGAAATTTTCAGTCGCGTTGAGGCACCTCTAAATTTTTTTTGATTGACCCAAAATTTTGTATCTCTCAGTTTTTTTGCTATTCGCGTGTTTCTAGGGGGTGAGACCGAGAGTTTGAACACTTTTTTTTATTAAGGGCCAATCTAATGTATATATGTATATATACCGATTCTGGCGCCGCAGTCCTTCTATTAGCACTTAAATGTCTACTAGTATTGCTTTGTATTGGCCTGGGATGAGGGCTGCCCAAATTATGGGGTGTCGAACATTGCATTGCTGCTGCGCCTCTGTTGGGGTTCAAAGAGAATTCGTCGGGGGAATCCTTAAGAATATGGAATCAATAAATCCTACTTTGTAAACAATATGTATATATTTTTTTGAAAATGAAATTTACCATTACTGGTGTCAAATTCCTTCTGTTACCACCAAAAGAGCTAACATCGCTTCTACCAAAAGATCTACTAGAATTATTATATGCTGCCCCTAGATTCCGATAAGGGTCACTAAAATCTTGAGTACAGCTTTGATTTTGACTTTCGCCAGACACCTTGGAGAAGAAAAAGTTAATTAGTTAATACTTTCGGCCTATCAATTTTTCGAGTCAGTGTAGCGATGTCCGCCTTTCAGTTTTTCTAGAACACGCACGAAATATTTAGAAAATGCTAAAATAATATTTAAGTTTATATTGAGGGAATGAAAAATCATGTGGGTCCGATCACAGGGGAGATGTGTAAACATTTAGTAATTAAAGATTTTTTATGTCACTTTTTACAATCAAACAGAAAGCGTCATCTATGTATCACTAATAGCATTAGCTGAAACAGCTAATTCAACAATCCTTTGCTGTAAGTCGTTAAAAATATCCCAATATAAACAATATAAATGTATATAAGTGATACATAGACGACGCTTTCTGTTTGATTTTAAAAATGTGGCACAAAAAAAAATTTTATATCATAATTTTTCCACAAATCCAATCAGATAAAGTCACACCGATTTACGCTTCAGCTCACACCGATGTGTTACGCTGTTTTTGTGATTGTATTGTGAAATAGAAATTTACTGCAAAGGAAACTTAAAAAGAAAAAAAAAACTGAATATCAATAGTGGAAATAATTCTGATGATAGATGATTCTTCCGTCTTAGGGACCTAGAACAATTTGTGTGCACCAAAGTCTGAAAACTATTTTGCTTTCTTAAACAAAAACCAGCAATAAAGTTTTGAACCGACTATACAGCATTCATAACATGAGGTTCGGATGATCTCATGAAAACTCATTAAAACAAAAATTATAAATTATGATTATGATAAGGAAAGTAAGCCAAATAATGGTAGGGCCATGACTATATTTAGCAACACAGAAATGGTGGTTTTAATATTACAATCTGGATCTTAGGGCAATTTGTATCCAACTAGTAGGGGCCTGAACATACATTATCATATGAAGTCTGCAGTTTGCGTATAAACTTTACTTGGACACACTGAAAGACACAAGGATGGATATCGTTAAATCAGCACAGAGAGTGTTTCTGATTTAATCAACACTAGCAGATTCCAGCGCTCGAAATTCGAGTGCAATTTCTAGGCAGCTTAATTTTTCAACTTAGCCAATTCATAAACCAACACTTTTATGGTTTATTATTATTGTGAATGAAGATAAAAAACTCATTAATGAATACATTAACAAATTTATTAAAACACACATAGCATATGTATAATTTTATGTATGTGTTAGTAGCAACTTTAAATGCAATTTACTCAAAATAGAGGAAAAAATTTAAAAATCTGTATATCTGCAAAACGGCTACAAAGAAATACCTTTCAATTAATATCCGTTTGGTCAATTTCGGAATAAAATGGTAGAATAAAACAGCGGTCACAAGAAATCGCCTAGCCTATTAATATTATAGATAGATAACATCATGATAGATAATCATGACACAAGCTGTTAAACAAAAATAATTAAAACTGCCACAAGTCGTCCATTGTGGAAGAAGATTACTTAATATTTCTACTCTGATAATTGAGTTACTGACTGATTCTGTAACTTTATTAAAAAAAAAGTTTTGTTTGAAAAATATCATTACTTAAAACCTACCTTTTCTTGAAAAAGCGACCTTATCTTAAAAAAAAGTATGTTTTCTTTAAGAAGTACATATTTGTTAAAAAAAATGTTTTTTGTTCTATAAGTACTTTTTGTTTAAAAATGACTTTTCCTTATGAGGTACTTTTTTATAAGTTTTTTTTAAAGGACCTATTCTTAAAAAAGTACCTTTTCGTAAGAAAGTACTTGTTTCAATAAATTAACTTTTCGTAGGCAAGTATTTGTCTCATAAAAGTACGTATATGAAAAAAAGTAAGCTTTCTTAAAAACTGAAATTTTTTTTATTAAAAAGTTCTTTTTTTAAAAAGTACGTTTTTTAAAAAAGTACCTACTTTAAAAAAAAGTACTTTAAATTACGAGTACTTATTTGGGAACATCAAACTATTCTTGTACTTAACATTTTAGAAAAAACCTTAAAAAAGTAAATTATTTTCAAAAATATTACTTCTCTTAAAAAAGCACCATCTCTTCAAAGAGTTAATTTGCTTCAACAGTGCCTTTTTTGAAAACGTCTTTTCTTAAAGTATTACTTTTTTTTAAGTACTTTTTTAAAAATAAAATACTTGTTTGAAAAATGGAAATTTTGTTAAGTATCTTTTCTTAATAATGTACAGCTTTTAAAAAAATTACTTACATTTTCTTGAAAAAGTAATTTTTTTTAAAAACCGTTTTTTTTCAAAAACAACTTCTTTAAAAAGTGCCCTTCTTAAGTAAATTTTTTTATAAAGTGCCTTTTTCAAAAACGTACTGTTGTTAAAAATTTTCTTTTCTTAAGAAAGAACCTTTTCTTAAAAAGTACCTTTAAAAAAATTCTCTTCTTAAAAAGTGTTTTTTAATAAAAATTGTTTTCACTTCTTAAAAAATGTATATTTTCTTTAAAAATATATATTTTCTTATAAAATACATTTTTCTTAGAAAAACGTGCTTTTTCCTAAAAAGTACATTTTCTAAAAAATGTAAGTACCTTTTCTTAAAAAAATGTATTTTTTTAAAAGGTATCTGCTCCTAAAAAATTACCTTTTGATTTTTTATTAAAAAGTACCTTTTTTAAAAAGTATATAGTTTATAAAAAAAAATCCTCTTCTTAAAAAGTGTTTTTTTTAATAAAAATTGTTTTCACTTCTTAAAAAATGTATATTTTCTTTAAAAATATATATTTTCTTATAAAATACATTTTTCTTAGAAAAACGTGCTTTTTCCTAAAAAGTACATTTTCTTAAAAATGTAAGTACCTTTTCTTAAAAAAATATATTTTTTAAAAGGTATCTGCTCCTAAAAAATTACCTTTTGATTTTTTATTAAAAAGTACCTTTTTTAAAAAGTATATATTTTTTAAAAAAGTATCTACTTTACAAAAAAGTACTTTAAAGTAAAAATACTTATATGAAAACAGCAAATTTATCAATAAGTATATTTTCTTAGAAAAAAGAAATTAGAAGAGGACTTTTTTTATAAAAGTATAAAAAAGTAATTTTCTTAAAAAAGTACCTTCTCTTCAACAGTGCCCTTTTTTGAATTCGTCGTCTCTTAAACAAGTACTTTTTTGAACTACCTTTTTAAAAATAAAATACTTATTTTCTTAATAAAGTACTTCTGTTAGAAAAGGTACTTAAATATTCATAAGGAAATACTTGTTTTAAGTACCTTTTTACAAATGTATATTTTTTTAAAGTACCTTTTTAATTTGTTTATCATTATTGTTCCGTTTGAGATCATGGATATATTTTGTAATAATAGAAAAATAATAATTTTGTAATTTAAGAGAAATATGGAAAGAATTTTGAAGTCAGCTCTAGATGGAGTAGCCACTTTCAAACAACACGACTCGTCCATCTTCAGTTTCTTTCAGCCTATTACTTCAACTGACAATTAATCAACTATTTAACAAAAACATTTTAAAGAAAAGATTGTTTTGATGTTCCCCATCTAGCGCTGCCTTCAAATTTGTTTTCCATATATCTCTTACATTACAAAGTTATTATTTCTCAATTATTAGAAAATATTTCCGTGATCTCAAACCGAACGTTGATAAACTAATTATTGGAACAGCAGATTCCAGCGCTCGAAATTCGAGTGCAAATTCTAGGCAACTTTTTTTTCAACTTTGTTAATTCACAAACCAACACTTTTTTGGTTTATTATTCTGAATGAAGAAAACAAACTTTAAAACACATTAACAAATTTAGCATTGTATAATTTTATGTATATATTGGTAGCAACTTTAAATGTAATTTACTCAAAATAAAGGCAAAAATTTAAAAATCTGTAAGTCTGGCGAACAGTTAAAAAGAAATACCTTTCAAAAACTATACGTTTTGTCAAAATCGGGATAAAATGGTAGAACAAAATATCGGTCACAAGAAATCGCCTAGCCTATTAATATTATAGATAAAGATAAAAGTACCTTTCTGTGACAAATTTTCATTTTCTTAAGAACGAACCTTTTCTTAAAAAAGTAAATTTTCTTAAAAAAAAGACCTCTTTCTAAAAAAGTACCTTATTTTTAAAATTTAACTCTTCTTAAAAAAGATCCTTTTCTTGAAAAAAAAAACATTTTCCTAAAAAGTACATTTTCCCAAAAGAAATATTTTTTTAAAAAAAGTGCCTCTTATTAAACAAATGCATTTTGTTAAAAAAGCAGATTTTCTTCAAAAAGTACCTTTCTTTAAAAAGTACCTTTTCTTAAAAAAAGATATTTAAAAAGTAGCGTTTCTTAATTTTTTTGCAAAAGTAATTTTTTTAAAAAGCGCAATTTTTAAGCAAAGTCCTTTTTGTTAAAAAAATACGATTTCTTAAAAAAGAACCTTCTCTTAAAAAAACACCTTTTGTTTAAGAAGTACCTCTTCTTAAAAAGATCTTTCACTAAAGATAACTTTTCTTTAAAAGTTTCTTTTCTTAAAAAGTACCTTTTCATAAAAAAACCTTTTACTAAAAATAACTTTTCTTTAAATGTTTCTTTTCTTAAAAAGTTCCTTTTCATAAAATGTACATTTTAGTAAAAATAACTTTTCTTAAAAGTACGCTTTCTTTGAAAGTACCGTTGTATAAAAAAGTAGTATTTTTATTAAAGTACCTTTTCTTAGAAGTACATTTTCTTAGAAGTACATTTTTTTAGAAGTACCTTTTCTTAAAAGTACCCTTTATTAAAAAGTACTGTTTCTTACAAAAGTAACTTTTCTTTAGAAAATACATTCTCTTATTAAAGTACCTTTTCTGAAATATGGCCTCTTCTTATAGAAGTACATTTTCTTAAAAAAAAAAAAACGTTTTTTCAAAAAAGCACTTTTTCTTAAAATGTTCCTTTTTAAGAACAAATTACCTTTTGGTTACCTTTCGTTAAAAACACATTACTTTTGGGTACAAAAATGTCTTATTTTTAAAAAAGTCCTTTTTTGAAAGTGAATATTTGAAAAGGGCAAATTTTCTGAAAAAGTACATTTTGTTAAATAAATATCTTCTTTTTCCTAAAAAGGTACTTTTCTGAAAATGCACCGTTTAAAAACAGTACTTTCTCTTAAAGAGGTATGTCTTAAAATGCACATTTTCTTAAAAAGTACCCTTCCTTACAAAAGTAACTTTTCTTAAGAAAGAAAGAAATTTCTCATAAACATACTTTTTCTGAAAAATGTCCTTTATTACAGAAGTACTTATTCTGAAAAAGTGTCCTTTGTTATAGAAGTACCTTTTCTTGAAAAAGTATTTCTTTTCAAAATAGAAAGTACCATTACAAAAAGAACTACCTTTTGGTTAGAGTGCGTCTTCTTAAAAAAATATTTTTAAAAGGGTGTCTTTTTTAAGTACATTTCTTAAAAAAAACTTTTTCATAAAAAAGTACTTTTCTGAGAAACTTACCTACTCTTAAAAAGTAAACTTTCTTAAAAAGTAATTGTAGTGTTTTTTTAAAGTACCTTTAAAAAAAATAACTGTTTGAAAATTATATAAGATGAACTTTCGTACAATTACCCTTTCTTATCTATCTATAATATTAATAGGCAAGGCGATTTCTTGTGACCGATGTAAGTGTCACAGTTTTACTCCGATTTTGACAAAAAATTTATCATTTGAAAGGTATTTTTGATGTGTAAACATCTATATGCGCAGGGGGGGTAAATTTCAAAAACAGCGTAACATGTGAGTCATAAGACAAAATGTGATTGTATTGGTGAAAAAATTATGATATTATGATAACCTGTTTGAAAATTAAAAATGAAAAATAAAAAAAAAATAAAAATTAAAAATAATAAATTAAAAATGGAAAATAAAAAACGAAAAATGAGAAATGAAAAATAAAAATTGAAAAATGAAAAATAAAAAGTTAAAAAAAAAAAAATTTAAAATGAAAAATTAAAAATGAAAATAAAATTAAAAATAAAAAACGAAAAAAAAAAATGAAAAATGAAAAATAAAAAACGAAAAATGAAAAACGAAAAATGAAAAATTAAAAATGAAAAATAAAAATTGAAAAATTAAAAATGAAAAATTAAAAATGAAAAATAAGAAATGAAAAATAAAAAATTAAAAAAAAATGAAAAATGAAAAATAAAAAATGAAAAAAAAAAAAAAATGAAAAATGAAAAATAAAAATGAAAAGGAAAAATTAAAAATGAAAAAAAAAATTCAAAATGAAAAATAAAAAATGAAAAAAAAACGATGTAAAATGAATAATGAAAAATAAAAAATGAAAAAAAAAAATGAAAAATAAAAAATGAATAATGAAGACTAAAAAATGAAAAATTAAAAATTAAATATAAAAAATTAAATATAAAAAACAAAAAATAAAATATGAAAAATAAAAAAATGAAAAATAAAAAATGAAAAATTAAAATTAAAAAATGAAAAATTAAAAATAAAAAATGAAAAATAAAAAAAAAAATTAAAGTGAAAAATGGAAAACGAAAAATTAAAAATAAAAAATAAAAAACGAAAAATTATAAATTAACCGGTTAAAATAATAAATAATAATAATAAGTGATACGCTTTCTGCTTGATTATAAGAAAGTGCTATAAAAAATCTTTAATTACTAGATGTTTACACATATCCCCTGCGATCGGAATCACATGTTTTTTTTTTAGCTGTTCACCAGATTTACAGACTTTCATCGCCTGGGACATTTTTTAGGAGTTATGATCGTTTAAAGTTGCTCCTAACACATACATAATATTATGCAATGCTATGTGTGTGTTTATTAAATTTGTTAATGTGTTTGTGTTAATCTGTTGAGTTTGTTCTTCATTTAAAATGAGTTGCATTGTGAAGCATACCTTTAGGGTCGTTATTAAATGAAAAAATGAAATTGTCTAAAATTTGCAGAATTTGCACTCTAATTTCGAGCGCTGAAATCTGCTAGTAATAGTAAATTTTCGTAAAAAAAATTATTAAATGTAGGTCATAATGAATTAGTCTAAGAAAGTGCTTTTGCCGTAAATCTGTAAAATCGTATATTATGTCACTTAAGCCATTTTAGCTGTAATGGTGCGATATATTTGTAATAATTTGATAAAAAAAAATTCTTCTTTCTTTGTTATATCTGTAATACCAAAAAAAAAAAAAAAATCAGCATTTTGAAGGTTAAAATACTCCGAGAATATATTCAGCTATCAATCTTGCTATGTGTTGTTAAAGACTAGCATTAATTTAATGGCAATGGCTCTATCAGTTGAAACTGTGTATTTAAGAGTTATAGGTTAATGAAGCTAAGATCTATTTTAGCCTATAGTTGAGGCTATAGGTACAGCTGAGCTGGGGCATTGCTGTTCCTAATCATATCAAAACGATAATCGTTGTAACGAAAGATTTAAGCTTCATCTAAAATTAAAGTATGTTAAAAATATTTGTGAAACGATCTTTTATATGACGATAATGAAATTATTATCAAGAATCGTTTCCAAGTCCTTGTTATCCCTAATGAAATCATTATATAATTGAGAAAAATTTGCTTAGTTCATATATCCTCGAATTTTCCCCAATCCAATTTATACTCAAGATGTCGCGATGAAATAAAAAAAAAACACATTTTTTACATATAAAAATAATAAGTTGTATAAGGTTTCATTCTTTTAGGATCAAAATTTACCATTTCTGAATTACCACTTTGTTGGAATTCGGCATTTGCAGCAGGGGCACGATTGTTGAAGTGGGCAAGAGAGAATGGTATACCCGATTTATTGTAATGAGCCATTTTGTAGAAAAGAAATAGTGATTGCTTCTATTTTTATCCTGTTTTGTATCGAGCAGGTCTTAATTTTCACTTATCCCCGCTTCTCACTAAATCGTTCATCTATAACTCTATCAATCAAATGAAAAAGGAATAACACATTTGAAATAGAAATCTTAAAATTAATATATTTTGTAACATTGATTTGGCTGAACTCACTTTTTTCTATTTATGTTTTTCCAAAATTTTTATTTTTTTGATAATTTCACTAAATTTTTGCAATTTCGCGGAAAAATCTTCTATAAAACAATGTTGCCTTAATTTTCCAAACACTATTGCATCCAATTTAGTAAATTACATACAGATTTTTTTTTATAAAATATAAGTAAGAATAAAATATTTGATAGAAACGTAATAATTTTGATTTCTTTGATGATTGAAGAATTTTTTTTCTATTTTTTTTTTATTGAAGTAAAAATAATGTGACTTTCAAATAAAAACTTGTCAGTATTTCGATAAGAAAATAAGAAATTTAATAATATTACAGATGTGTTTAAGTTATCGAATAAAATATTCGGTAATATTTTAAGTGATTAATTAACAACCATTTTTTTATATTAAAATCAAATTTCAGAAAAATTATAAATTATTATTATAAAATTAAGATTTTTGTAACAGGCGATTCTTAGCGGAAAATATTTTGCTATTAATTAAAATGGCCAGGGTTGCACTGCTGATGTCAATAATCTGATGCAGACAGATAATTATACTTGCAATTACAAATACAAATTGTAAATGTGCATATACATATGATACCTTATAACATCTGAAACTTTCCGTCCGTCCGTCATCTGCCTGTCTGTCTGTACGTTGTCTTTGCATCTTTGTAAATCTTGTAATCAAACTACATTTCGCAACTATGAATATGTTTTGATAAAATTTTGTATAAAAATCGGTACAAGTTCAGTGCCCCTAAGGTCCAAATTAATAACTAATTCTAGGTAAAGTTAGGTTTATATGTATTTATTACACCCGTTAATTAGTACCCCCATAAATTAACCCTATATGACTATGTTTGTCATAGTCCCCATATAAAGCTGATTCGCGATCTCCACTTGAATCTATATAAAATAAATCATGTGAGTCCGATCGCAGGGGAGATGTGTAAACATCTTGTACTTAAAGATTTTTTATAGCACTTTCTTAAAATCAAACAGAAAGCGTATCACTTATAGTAACCAACTGCAGGGGCTGTGTTAATATAAAAATATTTATTATTATTTATTATTTTAACCGGATAATTTTTAATTTTTCGTTTTTTATTTTTTATTTATAATTTTTCGTTTTTCATTTTAAATTTTTTTTTTAATTTTTTAATTTTAATGTTTCATTTTTTATTTTTCATTTTTATTTTTCATTTTTAATTTTTTTCCTTCATTTTTCATTTTCCAATTTTTATTTTTCTGTTTTCATTTTTAATTTTTTTATTTTTCATATTTTATTTTTCAATTTTCATTTTTTATTTTTCATTATTCATTTTTAATATTAGTTCTTTATTTTTCATTTCTTATTTTTCATGTTCCATTTTTTATTTTTCATTTTTTATTTTTTAGTTTTAATTTTTTATTATTCTTTTTTTATTTTTCATTTTTCCTTTTTTTTAATTTTTTATTTTTCATTTTTCATATTTTATTTTTCATTTTTTATTTTTCATTTTTCATTTTTTATTTTTACTCTTTAAGTTTTTATTTTCCATTTTTAATTTTTTTTTTTCATTTATCATTTTTTATTTTTCATTTTTCATTTTTCGTTTTTCATTTTTCATTTTTTATTTTTGATTTTTAAATTTTTATTTTTCATTTTTTATTTTTCATTATTCCCAAACCACATAGTGGTATAGGGTATAATGACTTTGTGCTGCTGTTTGTAACAACCAAAAATATTCGTTCTAGACCCATCTTTAATGAAACCCAAACCACATAGTGGTATAGGGTATAATGACTTTGTGCTGCTGTTTGTAACAACCAAAAATATTCGTCCTAGGCCCATCTTTAATTATACCGATCGACTCAGAATCACTTTTTAAGTCGAAATAGCTATGTCCGTCCGTCCGTCCGTCTGTGTGTCCATGTAAAGCTTGTAAACAAACTACAGGTCACAAATATGAATATATTTTGATGAAATTTGATATATAAGCTTTAATCGGCCATGGGATGAACGCTGTTGAAATTAGTGAGAATCGGTTCATGTTCAGACCTAGCCCCCATACAAATGACCCCTATGAAATCGACAAAAATTGCCATAAGTTCCAAATTATCATATAGATCTCAGTCAAATTGGGTTTGTATATGTTTATTACATCCATTAATCAGTAGTTAAAAATTACTCCCTATAGGAAAATTTTTAGTCATAGGCCCCATATAGAGCTGCTTCCCGATCTTCACTGAAATCTATCAAAAAAACAAAAATATTGCACAGATTTTTCTCAAATTTGGTTTGTATATATTTTTTCAAAGTATAAGGGACTATACCAAATATGGTCAGGATCGGTCCATTTTTCGACCTAGTCCCCATATAAATAATATCCGATTTTTCATATCTGCAGCGAAGAGATAGGGTCTCTTGACCATGGTATAGGGTATCGTATAGTCGGGCTAGACCGAATATAATTTTCTTGTTTTTATTATTATTATTTTTTTTTATACCCTATACCACTATGTGGTATATATGACTATATTTTGATAAAATTAGGTATTTAAGCTTTTATCGATCATAGGATAAACGCTGTTGAAATTGGTGAGAATCGGTCCATGTTCGGACCTAGCCCCCATACAAATGTCCCCTATGAAATCGACATAAATTGCCATAAGATCCAAATTATCATATAGATCTCAGTCAAATTGGGTTTGTATGTGTTTATTAGACCCATTAATCAGTAGTCCAAAAATAATCCCGTCAGGACAATTCTTAGTCATAGGGCCCATATAGAGCTGCTTCCCGATCTTCATTTAAATCTATCAAAAAACACAAAATATTGCACAGATTTTTCTCATATTGGGTTTGTATATATTTTTTCAAAATGTAAGTGACTTTACCAAATATGGGCAGGATCGGTCCATTTTTCGACCTGGTCCCCATATAAATATAGCACCCGATATGAACTTTTTCATATTTGCAGCCGAAAAAAATAATAACAATGTCACTCAAATTTGGTTTCTGCTCATTTTCTATATCTAATTAGTTGGACCGAAGAGATAGGGTCTCTAAACCATGGTATAGGGTACCGTATAGTCGGTCTAGACTGACTATAATTTCTTACATGTTTTTTATTTTTCTTTTTCATTATTCATTTTTAATTTTTGGTTTTCATTTTTCATTTTCTATTTGTCATTTTTCATTTTTCATTTTTCGTTTTGCATTTTTCATTTTGCAGTTTAAATTTTTTATTTTTCATTTTTTATTTTTCATTATTTATTATTTATTTTTTATTTTTCATTTTTCATTTTTCATTTTTCATTTTTCATTTTTCATTTTTCATTTTTCATTTTTTATTTTTAATTTTTAATTTTCAAACAGGTTATCATATCATAATTTTTTCACCAATACAAGCACATTTTGTCTTTCGACTCACATGTTACGCTCAAATGTTACGCTTACCTGTTACGCTGTTTTTGAAATTTACCACCCTGCGCGTATAGATGTTTACACATCAAAAGTCATAGACTTTTCTTAAATTTGGTTTGTATATGGTTTTGTAAAAAATAAGTGTCTTTACATAAAATATGCTCGGAAACAGTCCATTTTTAGACATAGTCCCCATATAAATTTATCATCTGATGTGAACTTTTTTCCGATCTGCAGGCAAAAAAAATTATTAACTGCAATGTTGTGAGAGCTTTAAAACTATGCGATGTTTAAAAAAAAGTTTCAGATTGATTTTGATTAAAAACCTTGGCAATTTTATTTTTGCCTTGTATCAGTAAAATGTTAATATTTTAGTCTGAATTAGCTTGTAATGTTAATTTAAAGATATAGATATATATTTCGTATAATTATAACTAGCAGATTCCAGCGCTCGAAATTCGAGTGCAATTTCTAGGCAACTTTATTTTTCAACTTAGCTAATTCACAAACCAACACTTTTGGGTTTATTATTATTGTGAATGAAGATAACAAACTCAATAACAAACACATTAACAAATTTAATAAAACACACATAGCATATGTATAATTTTATGTATGTGTTAGAGGAAACTTTAAATGCAAGTTACTCAAAATAGAGTGCAAGATTTAAAAATCTGAAAATCTGGAAAACAGCTAAAAAGAAATACCTTTCAAATAAAATACGTTTGGTCAAAATCGCGATAAAATGATAGAACAAAACATCGGTCACAAGACATCGGCTAGCCTATTAATATTATAGATTTAGGCTTTTGTCTGTTTAACTACTATTTTTGCTAAAGAAAACCAAAAAGATCAAAACAATTAAAGGAAATTAATGATGAACATTACATCGAAATGTACCGAGTATTGGATTATTTTCAAAATCAAATATTATAAAGGTTATCCAAAAAATTTTTATATCAATTTGTATCTCAATTTTATTGTATTTGTTATATAATTAATATATCTGTGAAAATAAACATTATGTTGAAAGCCATTATCTAAAATAAAAAATAAAAATAAATTAATAGAATCCGATTCTCAAGTTATCCGTGAAACCATTGCACGTTATCTATAATTAATTAATAGGTAAGGCGATTTCTTGTGACCGATGATTTGTTAAACAGTTTCCTCCCGATTTTAGCCAAACTTATCTTATTTGAAAGGTACTTCTTTTTAGCTGTCCACCAGACCTTCAGATTTTAAAATTTTTTAATTTTTTATTTTTTTGAGTAAAATGCATTTAAAGTTGCAACTAACACTTACATAAAATTATGCAATGCTATGTGTGTGTTTATTTAATTTGGTAGTGTGTTTGTGAGTTCGTTTTCTTCATTCACAATAATAATTGTGTTGAATTGAAAAAAATATTGGGCTTAAACCAAAAAAGCGTAGAATTCTGAATTGTATAGAATTGATTAGCATAGCTTTAGGGTCAATAAACTATACATCGTATTAATAGGAAATATATTTAAAATGTTTAAGTTTCTAAATTGAAAAAAATTGGAGCTCTTAAAAGAAAAATTACTTAAATCCAGTGTTAAAAAAAATAAATAAATAAAAAAATAAAAAAAAAAAATTAAAAAAATTATGAAAATCAGATAATTTTTTATTTCTATAAAAATTTATTGAATAGTAAATAAATGCAACGAGCTCCGATATCAACGATTTTTACAGATGGACAGACGGACATTTAAAATTAAATTGCCACCATGTTGGTAATTTTTTGTTCCACAGTTTTCTTCCGTTTTTGGCCAAATGTATCTTATTTGAAAGGTATGTCTTGTTAGCTGTCCGCCAGCATCACAGATTTTTTTTTTTACAGACCGGTTTCTGGCATTTCAGTCTTCATCAGTGATTTTATTGAACATTGTGATAATTGTTATGTTACAATTGAATAGAATGTTTCTATGTGAAATTTTTATACTTAGGGTGGCCGTGAGGTTTGAGCCTGCATCTGTCTCACATACATTCGTACTTGCAGTTTTTGGTCATGTGCTTTAACACACTCATTTAAAGAAAGGCCTACGAGCAATTTGGTCGAAAATCAGTTTTCATACCATACAGGTTTTACACCGTTATTCGGTAATTTCAAATTTTTTAATATTTATGCATTTGTACTTCTAACTTCCACTATTTCCAGTTTCGTAAGAGTTGTGTTATGTGTAGAGTTGTGTATGGTTTGTACATTCTATATATTGTACATTTTTATACCCTATACCACCATGTGGTTTGGGTATAATGACTTTGTGCTACTGTTTGTAACTACCAAAAATATTTGGTCGGTCTAGACCGACTATAAGTTTCTTACTTGTTATAATTTGTTTTTGTTTGATAGCGGCATTTTAGATGTGTAAACAATTATGCGCTCAAGGGGGTAAAGATCTATTTCACAATACAATCACAAAAACAGCGTAAGGCAAAATCGTTGTGAGGTTTATGTAAGTGTATTGGTGCAAAGATTATGATTTAAATTTATTTATCTGATTCAAGAACCAACAGAGAGCGCCATGAATTTATAGCAAACAATTGCAACCATCAAGTATAACAACCGTAGCAGTTGCTTGCTATACATAGATGGCGCTTACTGTTTGATTTTAATTTATGTGTAAATAGATGTTTACACAGCTCCTCTCTGTTCGGACTCACATAGTTTTTTTTTGTTAGTTTATAAAATGTAATGCAAACATAGTTAATAGAAAATTACAAGATGTCAGTTGAGGCAAATGTTTGTTGTCAGTTTATATGGCATAGTGAAAACCAGGCATAAGTATGTGCTATTCCCTTTATAAATTAAACAACTCATTATTTTTTATATATTTACATTTTACTAAATTATTTTTAACTTAAAATTAGTTTACAGTTTTTCCAGTTCTTAACATAAATCGTATAGAACCCTCTGGAACATTATTTAAATGGAGCATAACATTATCTTGCCTAATATTATTATTTATTATTTTTAGTTTTTCCACACCTTTATCACTTCGTGATCGCTGTAGACGATCGACCGAATTTAAATCCTTATGGAAAATATTATCTCCAACAAATAACGTTTGCAGACACGGGCTATCCCTAATAAAATTATTATATGATTGAACAATTTGAGCCATATCGGATTTCCATTCAATAGAACCATCCAATTTACGATGGAATATTTTCGTAACAATCCAATTTAAACTGGGCACATTACGAAGATAGGGGCTTTCAAAGAAACCCTTGTCGGGCATGCCATGTATTTTTAAAGATTCTAGCGACTTATGACTGGAAGATTTTTGTAATATTTTCATAATGACATAAAATATGGCCAGATCCTTTGGTGAAAAGAAATAACTATCACATGAGTGTATGGTTAAAATCTCCAGATTTGGCAGTTGTAAAATATACTCTAAAATCGCAGTTTCATTCAAGCAGTGACATGTACAAATCATTAAATCTTTGAGATTAATGCATTTGGAAATTTGTTTAAAATCTTCAAATTTCAAAAAGTTATCACCAAAAGGTTTTATTATAAGTTTTTCCAAATTCGAAGAAAATATATTTGGCAAGAAATTACTTTGATTATCACCAACTAGTTTATAAGATATCAAAGATATATTCTTAATAAAATACCAATTGAGATCTTCTTTTATATTAAATTTAATAGAAACTTTTTCTAAATGCAAATCTTGCAAATTAGGAAATATGGAGAATTCTTTCATAACTATAATTTCATTATTAGTTTCTTTTAAAGTGGAATTTCTAATGGCTAACGATGATATATGTTCGAAATTATCTTGGCTGTTACATGTCTTTACAGATAGCTTGAAAATTTTGCTGGGTATTCCTTTAATCCGGGAAAATCTTTTTAAAAGCAATTTTAAGAATTCACTTTGAAATTCTATAGAACGCTGATAGAGTGACCTATCTAACGAAATATCAAATGTATCATCATAGTACTGATACCATATGTCAAATAATATAATTTGCAAAAAGTTGCTCGATGTCTTTAGTAGAGAAAATTGTGATGCTAAATCTAGATGTTGGAAAATTGCTCTTAAACAGTCATAATTGAGATCTAGGATATGAGTGATGTTTTCGTTGGAGCGTCTCTTTGGTGTGATGATAAAATCTGTAAAGAAATTTATTGGTAATTTAATTATTAGAATTTTTCATAAATATAAAGATTGTTCAATATGGCTCATCAGCCCTTTTTGGTTGAACTACTTTTATTAATAACTGAAGGACACTGACAAAGCTGCAAAGCTCTTGTTATCATAAAACTCCAGATATAACAAGAAAATTATAGTCGATCTAGACCGACTTCGCGATACCCTATACCATGCGTTTAGAGACCCTATATCTTAGGCCCAACTAATTAGATATAGAAAATAAGCATAAACCAAATTTGAGTGTCATTATTATTAACTTTTTTGCTTCGGATATGAAAAAATAGATAAAAAATATATAGTGCCCTGTTGCCTGATTTTTTACGTGCATCCTTCTCCAAACTCAACAAAAAAATGTTGTGAAGTTCGTCATAAGTATTACTAATATACATGGAAGTATGTTGAAATTTTATATAAAATGATTTGTAAGACTTCAAAGTGTTTAAAAAAATTTTTTTTTAGCAATTTTTATACTTTAAATGTTGATTTCAACTGGTTTAGCTAGTCTGAGGCACAATCACAAAAACATATTAATGTACCCTTAATTGTGAGAGTTACCTAAGCAAAAAAAAAATTCTGTGATCCGATCACAGGGGAGATGTGTGAACATCTACTAATTAAAGCTTTTTTATGGCACTTTTTTAAAATCAAACAGAAAGCGTCATCTATCATTAATAGCAATCAACGGCAGGGGATCCGCTAATATAAAAACATATATTATATTTTATATGGTTAATTTTATATGGTTAATTTTTTATTTTTTATTTTTCATATTTTATTAATCATATTTTATTTTTAATTTAAAATGTTCATTTTTTATTTTTCAGTTTTCATTTTTCATTTTTTATTTTTACTTTTTAATTTTTTTTTTTTTTTCATATTTCAATTTTTATTTTTATTTTTCATTTTTCATTTTTTATTTTTCATTTTTATTTTTCATTTTTCATTTTTTAATTTTCATTTTTTAATTTTCATTTTTTATTTTTAATTTTTTATTTTTCATTTTTTAATTTTTTATTCTTCATTTTTTATTGTTCAATCTTCATTTTTCATTTTCATTTTCCTTTTTTCCTTTTTCATTTTTTATTTTTTATTATAATTTTTAATTTTTATTTATTTTTTATTTTTCATATTTTATTAATCATATTTTATTTTTAATTTAAAATTTTTCATTTTTAATTTTTTATTTTTCAGTTTTCATTTTTCATTTTTTATTTTTCCTTTTTAATTTTTTTTTTCATATTTCAATTTTTATTTTTATTTTTCATTTTTTATTTTTTATTTTTCATTTTTCATTTTTTAATTTTCATTTTTTATTTTTAATTTTTATTTTTAATTTTTTATTTTTAATTTTTTATTGCTCAATCTTCATTTTTCATTTTCATTTTCCTTTTTTCCTTTTTCATTTTTTATTTTTTATTATTATTTTTAATTTTTATTTTTAATTTTTAATTTTTAATTTTTAATTTTTAATTTTTAATTTTTAATTTTTAATTTTTAATTTTTAATTTTTAATTTTTAATTTTTAATTTTTAATTTTTAATTTTTAATTTTTAATTTTTAATTTTTAATTTTTAATTTTTAATTTTTAATTTTTAATTTTTAATTTTTAATTTTTAATTTTTAATTTTTAATTTAGTTTTTAATTTTTAATTTTTAATTTTTAATTTTTAATTTTTAATTTTTAATTTTTAATTTTTAATTTTTAATTTTTAATTTTTAATTTTTAATTTTTAATTTTTAATTTTTAATTTTTAATTTTTAATTTTTAATTTTTAATTTTTAATTTTTAATTTTTAATTTTTAATTTTTAATTTTTAATTTTTAATTTTTAATTTTTAATTTTTAATTTTTAATTTTTAATTTTTAATTTTTAATTTTTAATTTTTAATTTTTAATTTTTAATTTTTAATTTTTAATTTTTAATTTTTAATTTTTAATTTTTAATTTTTAATTTTTAATTTTAATTTTTAATTTTTAATTTTTAATTTTTAATTTTTAATTTTTAATTTTTAATTTTTAATTTTTAATTTTTAATTTTTAATTTTTAATTTTTAATTTTTAATTTTTAATTTTTAATTTTTAATTTTTAATGTTTAATTTTTAATTTTTAATTTTTAATTATTAATTTTTAATTTTTAATTTTTAATTTTTAATTTTTAATTTTTAATTTTTAATTTTTAATTTTTAATTTTTAATTTTTAATTTTTAATTTTTAATTTTTAATTTTTAATTTTTATTTTTTAATTTTTAATTTTTAATTTTTAATTTTTAATTTTTAATTTTTAATTTTTAATTTTTAATTTTTAACTTTTAATTTTTAATTTTTAATTTTTAATTTTTAATTTTTATTTTTAATTTTTAATTTTTAATTTTTAATTTTTAATTTTTAATTTTTAATTTTTAATTTTTAATTTTTAATTTTTAATATTTTAATTTTTAATTTTTAATTTTTAATTTTTAATTTTTAATTTTTAATTTTTAATTTTTAATTTTTAATTTTTAATTTTTAATTTTTAATTTTTAATTTTTAATTTTTAATTTTTAATTTTAATTTTTAATTTTTAATTTTTAATTTTTAATTTTTAATTTTTAATTTTTAATTTTTAATTTTTAATTTTTAATTTTTAATTTTTAATTTTTAATTTTTAATTTTTAATTTTTAATTTTTAATTTTTAATTTTTAATTTTTAATTTTTAATTTTTAATTTTTAATTTTTAATTTTTAATTTTTAATTTTTAATTTTTAATTTTTAATTTTTAATTTTTAATTTTTAATTTTTAATTTTTAATTTTTAATTTTTAATTTTTAATTTTTAATTTTTAATTTTTAATTTTTAATTTTTAATTTTTAATTTTTAATTTTTAATTTTTAATTTTTAATTTTTAATTTTTAATTTTTAATTTTTAATTTTTAATTTTTAATTTTTAATTTTTAATTTTTAATTTTTAATTTTTAATTTTTAATTTTTAATTTTTAATTTTTAATTTTTAATTTTTAATTTTTAATTTTTAATTTTTAATTTTTAATTTTTAATTTTTAATTTTTAATTTTTAATTTTTAATTTTTAATTTTTAATTTTTAATTTTTAATTTTTAATTTTTAATTTTTAATTTTTAATTTTTAATTTTTAATTTTTAATTTTTAATTTTTAATTTTTAATTTTTAATTTTTAATTTTTAATTTTTAATTTTTAATTTTTAATTTTTAATTTTTAATTTTTTAATTTTTAATTTTTATTTTTAATTTTTAATTTTTAATTTTTAATTTTTAATTTTTAATTTTTAATTTTTAATTTTTAATTTTTAATTTTTAATTTTTAATTTTTAATTTTTAATTTTTAATTTTTAATTTTTAATTTTTAATTTTTAATTTTTAATTTTTAATTTTTAATTTTTAATTTTTAATTTTTAATTTTTAATTTTTAATTTTTAATTTTTAATTTTTAATTTTTAATTTTTAATTTTTAATTTTTAATTTTTAATTTTTAATTTTTAATTTTTAATTTTTAATTTTTAATTTTTAATTTTTAATTTTTAATTTTTAATTTTTAATTTTTAATTTTTAATTTTTAATTTTTAATTTTTAATTTTTAATTTTTAATTTTTAATTTTTAATTTTTAATTTTTAATTTTTAATTTTAATTTTTAATTTTTAATTTTTAATTTTTAATTTTTAATTTTTAATTTTTAATTTTTAATTTTTAATTTTTAATTTTTAATTTTTAATTTTTAATTTTTAATTTTTAATTTTTAATTTTTAATTTTTAATTTTTAATTTTTAATTTTTTATTTTTAATTTTTAATTTTTAATTTTTAATTTTTAATTTTTAATTTTTAATTTTTAATTTTTAATTTTTAATTTTTAATTTTTAATTTTTAATTTTTAATTTTTAATTTTTAATTGTTAATTTTTAATTGTTAATTTTTAATTTTTAATTTTTAATTTTTAATTTTTATGTTTTAATTTTTAATTTTTAATTTTTAATTTTTAATTTTTAATTTTTAATTTTTAATTTTTAATATTTAATTTTTAATTTTTAATTTTTAATTTTTAATTTTTAATTTTTAATTTTTAATTTTTAATTTTTAATTTTTAATTTTTAATTTTAAATTTTAAATTTTTAATTTTTAATTTTTAATTTTTAATTTTTAATTTTTAATTTTTAATTTTTAAAATTTAAATTTTAATTTTTAATTTTTAATTTTTAATTTTTAATTTTTAATTTTTAATTTTTAATTTTTAATTTTTAATTTTTAATTTTTAATTTTTAATTTTTAATTTTTAATTTTTAATTTTTAATTTTTAATTTTTAATTTTTAATTTTTAATTTTTAATTTTTAATTTTTAATTTTTAATTTTTAATTTTTAATTTTTAATTTTAATTTTTAATTTTTAATTTTTAATTTTTAATTTTTAATTTTTAATTTTTAATTTTTAATTTTTAATTTTTAATTTTTAATTTTTAATTTTTAATTTTTAATTTTTAATTTTTAATTTTTATTTTTAATTTTTAATTTTTAATTTTTAATTTTTTAATTTTTAATTTTTAATTTTTAATTTTTAATTTTTAATTTTTAATTTTTAATTTTTAATTTTTAATTTTTAATTTTTAATTTTTAATTTTTAATTTTTAATTTTTAATTTTTAATTTTTAATTTTTAATTTTTAATTTTTAATTTTTAATTTTTAATTTTTAATTTTTAATTTTTAATTTTTAATTTTTAATTTTTAATTTTTAATTTTTAATTTTTATTTTTCATTTTTAATTTTTTATTTTTAATTTTTAATTTTTAATTTTTAATTTTTAATTTTTAATTTTTAATTTTTAATTTTTAATTTTTAATTTTTAATTTTTAATTTTTAATTTTTAATTTTTAATTTTTAATTTTTAATTTTTAATTTTTAATTTTTAATTTTTAATTTTTAATTTTTAATTTTTAATTTTTAACTTTTAATTTTTAATTTTTAATTTTTAATTTTTTAATTTTTAATTTTTAATTGTAGTTTTTAATTATTTTAATTTTTAATTTTTAATTTTTAATTTTTAATTTTTAATTTTTAATTTTTAATTTTTAATTTTTAATTTTTAATTTTTAATTTTTAATTTAGTTTTTAATTTTTAATTTTTAATTTTTAATTTTTAATTTTTAATTTTTAATTTTTAATTTTTAATTTTTAATTTTTAATTTTTAATTTTTAATTTTTAATTTTTAATTTTTAATTTTTAATTTTTAATTTTTAATTTTTAATTTTTAATTTTTAATTTTTAATTTTTAATTTTTAATTTTTAATTTTTAATTTTTAATTTTTAATTTTTAATTTTTAATTTTTAAATTTTAATTTTTAATTTTTAATTTTTAATTTTTAATTTTTAATTTTTAATTTTTAATTTTTAATTTTTAATTTTTAATTTTTAATTTTTAATTTTTAATTTTTAATTTTTAATTTTTAATTTTTAATTTTTAATTTTTAATTTTTAATTTTTAATTTTTAATTTTTAATTTTTAATTTTTAATTTTTAATTTTTAATTTTTAATTTTTAATTTTTAATTTTTAATTTTTAATTTTTAATTTTTAATGTTTAATTTTTAATTTTTAATTTTTAATTATTAATTTTTAATTTTTAATTTTTAATTTTTAATTTTTAATTTTTAATTTTTAATTTTTAATTTTTAATTTTTAATTTTTAATTTTTAATTTTTAATTTTTAATTTTTAATTTTTAATTTTTAATTTTTAATTTTTTAATTTTTAATTTTTAATTTTTAATTTTTAATTTTTAATTTTTAATTTTTAATTTTTAACTTTTAATTTTTAATTTTTAATTTTTAATTTTTAATTTTTATTTTTAATTTTTAATTTTTAATTTTTAATTTTTAATTTTTAATTTTTAATTTTTAATTTTTAATTTTTAATTTTTAATTTTTAATTTTTAATTTTTAATTTTTAATTTTTAATTTTTAATTTTTAATTTTTAATTTTTAATTTTTAATTTTTAATTTTTAATTTTTAATTTTTAATTTTTAATTTTTAATTTTTAATTTTTAATTTTTAATTTTTAATTTTTAATTTTTAATTTTTAATTTTTAATTTTTAATTTTTAATTTTTAATTTTTAATTTTTAATTTTAATTTTTAATTTTTAATTTTTAATTTTTAATTTTTAATTTTTAATTTTTAATTTTTAATTTTAATTTTTAATTTTTAATTTTTAATTTTTAATTTTTAATTTTTAATTTTTAATTTTTAATTTTTAATTTTTAATTTTTAATTTTTAATTTTTAATTTTTAATTTTTAATTTTTAATTTTTAATTTTTAATTTTTAATTTTTAATTTTTAATTTTTAATTTTTAATTTTTAATTTTTAATTTTTAATTTTTAATTTTTAATTTTTAATTTTTAATTTTTAATTTTTAATTTTTAATTTTTAATTTTTAATTTTTAATTTTTAATTTTTAATTTTTAATTTTTAATTTTTAATTTTTAATTTTTAATTTTTAATTTTTAATTTTTAATTTTTAATTTTTAATTTTTAATTTTTAATTTTTAATTTTTAATTTTTAATTTTAATTTTTAATTTTTAATTTTTAATTTTTAATTTTTAATTTTTAATTTTTAATTTTTAATTTTTAATTTTTAATTTTTAATTTTTAATTTTTAATTTTTAATTTTTAATTTTTAATTTTTAATTTTTAATTTTTAATTTTTAATTTTTAATTTTTAATTTTTAATTTTTAATTTTTAATTTTTAATTTTTAATTTTTAATTTTTAATTTTTAATTTTTAATTTTTAATTTTTAATTTTTAATTTTTAATTTTTAATTTTTAATTTTTAATTTTTAATTTTTAATTTTTAATTTTTAATTTTTAATTTTTAATTTTTATTTTTTTAATTTTTAATTTTTAATTTTTAATTTTTAATTTTTAATTTTTAATTTTTAATTTTTAATTTTTAATTTTTAATTTTTAATTTTTAATTTTTAATTTTTAATTTTTAATTTTTAATTTTTAATTTTTAATTTTTAATTTTTAATTTTTAATTTTTAATTTTTAATTTTTAATTTTTAATTTTTAATTTTTAATTTTTAATTTTTAATTTTTAATTTTTAATTTTTAATTTTTAATTTTTAATTTTTAATTTTTAATTTTTAATTTTTAATTTTTAATTTTTAATTTTTAATTTTTTAATTTTTAATTTTTAATTTTTAATTTTTAATTTTTAATTTTTAATTTTTAATTTTTAATTTTTAATTTTTAATTTTTAATTTTTAATTTTTAATTTTTAATTTTTAATTTTTAATTTTTTAATTTTTAATTTTTAATTTTTAATTTTTAATTTTTAATTTTTAATTTTTAATTTTTAATTTTTAATTTTTAATTTTTATTTTTAATTTTTAATTTTTAATTTTTTAATTTTTAATTTTTAATTTTTAATTTTTAATTTTTAATTTTTAATTTTTAATTTTTAATTTTAATTTTTAATTTTTAATTTTTAATTTTTAATTTTTAATTTTTAATTTTTAATTTTTAATTTTTAATTTTTAATTTTTAATTTTTAATTTTTAATTTTTAATTTTTAATTTTTATTTTTAATTTTTAATGTTTTAATTTTTAATTTTTAATTTTTAATTTTTAATTTTTAATTTTTAATTTTTAATTTTTAATTTTTAATTTTTAATTTTTAATTTTTAATTTTTAATTTTTAATTTTTAATTTTAATTTTTAATTTTTAATTTTTAATTTTTAATTTTTAATTTTAATTTTTAATTTTTAATTTTAAATTTTAAATTTTTAATTTTTAATTTTTAATTTTTAATTTTTAATTTTAATTTAAATTTTAATTTTTAATTTTTAATTTTTAATTTTTAATTTTTAATTTTTAATTTTTAATTTTTAATTTTTAATTTTAAATTTTTAATTTTTAATTTTAATTTTTAATTTTTAATTTTTAATTTTTAATTTTTAATTTTTAATTTTTAATTTTTAATTTTTAATTTTTAATTTTTAATTTTTAATTTTTAATTTTTAATTTTTAATTTTTAATTTTTAATTTTTAATTTTTAATTTTTAATTTTTAATTTTTAATTTTAATTTTTAATTTTTAATTTTTAATTTTTAATTTTTAATTTTTTTTATTTTTAATTTTTAATTTTTAATTTTTAATTTTTAATTTTTATTTTTAATTTTTAATTTTTATAATTTTTAATTTTTAATTTTTAATTTTTTAATTTTTAATTTTTAATTTTTAATTTTTAATTTTTAATTTTTAATTTTTAATTTTTAATTTTTAATTTTAATTTTTAATTTTTAATTTTTAATTTTTAATTTTTAATTTTTAATTTTTAATTTTTAATTTTTAATTTTTAATTTTTAATTTTAATTTTATTTTTTAATTTTTAATTTTTAATTTTTAATTTTTATTTTTCATTTTTAATTTTTTATTTTTAATTTTTAATTTTTAATTTTTAATTTTTAATTTTTAATTTTTAATTTTTAATTTTTAATTTTTAATTTTTAATTTTTAATTTTTAATTTTTAATTTTTAATTTTTAATTTTTAATTTTTAATTTTTAATTTTTAATTTTTAATTTTTAATTTTTAACTTTTAATTTTTAATTTTTAATTTTTAATTTTTAATTTTTAATTTTTAATTTTTAATTTTTAATTTTTAATTTTTAATTAATTAATTTTT
>OY821519.1:26795266-26797912 GCA_963682025.1 Cordilura impudica | reverse complement strand
GGTGCAAAGATTATGATTTAAATTTATTTAGCTGATGCAAGAACCAACAGAGAGCGCCATGAATTTATAGCAAACAACTGCAACCATCAAGTATAACAACCGTAGCAGTTGCTTGCTATACATAGATGGCGCTTACTGTTTGATTTTAATTTATGCGTAAATAGATGTTTACACAGCTCCCCTCTGATCGGACTCACATAGTTTTTTTTTGTTAGTTTATGAACTGTAATGCAAACATAGTTAATAGAAAATTACAAGATGTCAGTTGAGACAAATGTTTGTTGTCAGTTTATATGGCATAGTGAAAACCAGGCATAAGTATGTGCTATTCCCTTTATAAATTAAACAACTCATTATTTTTTATATATTTACATTTTACTAAATTTTTTTTAACTTAAAATTAGTTTACAGTTTTTCCAGTTCTTAACATAAATCGTATAGAACCCTCTGGAACATTATTTAAATGAAGCATAACACCATCCTTCCTATTATTATTATTTATTATTTTTAGTTTTTCCACACCTTTATCAATTCGTAAACGTTGTAAACGATCGACCGAATTTAAATCCTTATGGAAAATATTATCTCCAACAAATAACGTTTGCAGACACGGGCTATCCCTTATAAAATTATTATATGATTGAACAATTTGAGCCATATCGGATTTCCATTCAATAGAACCATCCAATTTACGATGGAATATTTTCGTAACAATCCAATTTAAACTGGGCACATTACGAAGATAGGGGCTTTCAAAGAAACCCTTGTCGGGCATGCCATGTATTTTTAAAGATTCTAGTGACTTATGAGTGGAAGATTTTTGTAATATTTTCATAACGGCATAAAATATGGCCAGATCCTTTGGTGAAAAGAAATAACTATCACATGCGTGTATGGTTAAAATCTCCAGATTTGGCAGTTGTAAAATGTACTCTAAAATCGCAGTTTCATTCAAGCAGTGACATGTACAAATCGTTAAATCTTTGAGATTACTGCATTTGGAAATTTGTTTAAAATTTTCAAATTTCAAAAAGTTATCACCAAAAGGTTTTATTATAAGTTTTTCCAAATTCGAAGAAAATATATTTGGCAAGAAATTACTTTGATTATCACCAACTAATTTATAAGATATCAAAGATATATTCTTAATGAAATTCCAATTGAAATCTTCTTTTATGTTAAATTTAATAGAAACATTTTCTAAATGCAAATCTTGCAAATTAGAAAATATGGAGAAATCTTTCATAACTATAATTTCATTATCAGTTTCTTTTAAAGTGGAATTTCTAATGGCTAACGATGATATATGTTCGAAATTATCTTGACTGTTACATGTCTTTACAGACAACTTGAAAATTTTGCTGGGTATTCCTTTAATCCGGGAAAATCTTTTTAAAAGCAATTTTAAAAATTCACTTTGAAATTCTATGGAACGCTGATAGAGTGACCTATCTAACGATATATCAAATGTACCATCATAGTACTGATACCATATGTCAAATAATATAATTTGCAAAAAGTTGCTCGATGTCTTTAGTAGAGAAAATTGTGATGCTAAATCTAGATGTTGGAAAATTGCTCTTAAACAATCATAATTGAGATCTAGGATATGAGTGATGTTTTCGTTGGAGCGTCTCTTTGGTGTGATGATAAAATCTGTAAGGAAATTTATTATTAATTTAATTATTAGAATTTTTCATAAATATAAAGATTGTTCAATATGGTCGACTGATTCGAAACTTTATTTTTAATTGAACTACTTTTATTAATAATTAAAGTACACTGACAAAGCTGCTAAGCTCTCTTTATTATAATACTCCAGATATAACAAGTAAGAAAATTTATAGTCGGTCTAGAGCGACTACACGATACCCTATACCATGCGTTTAGACCCCCTATGTCTTAGGTCCAATTTATTAGATATAGAAAATAGGCATAAACCAAATGTGAATGTCATTGTTAATCTTTTTTTGCCTTCGGATATGAAAAAGGTTAATTTTTAATTTTTAATTTTTAATTTTTAATTTTTAATATTTAATTTTTAATTTTTAATTTTTAATTTTTAATTTTTAATTTTTAATTTTTAATTTTTAATTTTTAATTTTTAATTTTTAATTTTTAATTTTTAATTTTTAATTTTTAATTTTTAATTTTTAATTTTTAATTTTTAATTTTTAATTTTTAATTTTTAATTTTTAATTTTTAATTTTTAATTTTTAATTTTTAATTTTTAATTTTTAATTTTTAATTTTTAATTTTTAATTTTTAATTTTTAATTTTTAATTTTTAATTTTTAATTTTTAATTTTTAATTTTTAATTTTTAATTTTTAATTTTTAATTTTTAATTTTTAATTTTTAATTTTTATTTTTTAATTTTTAATTTTTAATTTTTAATTTTTAATTTTTAATTTTTAATTTTTAATTTTTAATTTTTAATTTTTAATTTTTAATTTTTAATTTTTAATTTTTAATTTTTAATTTTTAATTTTTAATTTTTAATTTTTAATTTTTAATTTTTAATTTTTAATTTTTAATTTTTAATTTTTAATTTTTAATTTTTAATTTTTAATTTTTAATTTTTAATTTTTAATTTTTAATTTTTAATTTTTAATTTTTAATTTTTAATTTTTAATTTTTAACTTCTA
>OY821519.1:26722766-26792766 GCA_963682025.1 Cordilura impudica | reverse complement strand
AACAGTTTTTTAAGGTCCACTCTTGTGTATATCTGTGGGTTTCTCCCATAACTGCTTATTTCATAAAATCGAATTTTTCAAGAATGCCAAATACGTTCTATTTGAAATTATAAAAAGTATAGATTGAAGTTACGGTGTATTTTGATTAACAAAATACGTAAAATAAATTTGTTCCAATAAATAAACTTTGTTTTTAAATAAATTTGTTGAATTATTACATTTCTTTCTTTTATTTAAATTAAAAAAAAAAAAAAAACATTTTCTTAACGTATTGACGACACAGACAAAAGGAAGTATTCTGTTAAGAAAAAAACGTTGCAGGGTTTATAAATTCATTTTTTAAAATTGAAATTATGTTTGTATTTATTTGATCTGTATGTCGAGTTGGAAATAAATTTTCTTATCTCCTTTTGAATTTCAAATTTTACAAACAATAAATCTTTTCATATTTTTTTTTACACAACTATAATTTTTCTGCAGTTCTGCGGTATTAAAGCATAACAGTATATCTTCATTTTTGCAACTTTTCTGCCGAACATTTTAAAACTATGACTTACGCTAATATTCTACTTGTCTAAAATCTTATATAGCCATTATCTTTAAATCTTGATATGTAATCGGATATAATGAATCAATTTTAGTATATCTCGACTTATATTGTTATTCCTTGAGACCACATAATTAACACTTTTTTATTTTACTGTGCTGGAACGATATCTTATTTTTGGACACTTTTTTTATTGAACAAACTTTATATGAAATTATTTTTCAATATTTACCATTTTGTAATAAAATATTTGTTGACATTATTATTGTTTCTTTAATTTTAAATTATCTTTGGTTTCAAAGTCTATCGAAATTAAAATTTCTTGTAGTCTCGACTAGTGTTAAACACGTTTTAAAATTATGTGCTGCAAATCTGTTATTACACACCCCATGTTCTTGTTTTCTTTTGTTTTTGGAATATAAAATCCCTCTCTATTTAAGATACGATTTATTTATATTTTCTTCTTTTTAGTTTGGAAATAAGCATATGTTTATCATTTCTTTTGTTGCTATTTTTAAAATGCATCCCTCCATCTCTCTCTCTCTCCTTTTATCTTTGCCTATATCTGCTGTAGGTAGCTCTGTTCATCTTTAATCGTAAGTGCAGCATGTTGCACAAATGTGTTTTTGTATTATACTAATAAAACTAAAATCCGCGCTGGGGTTTAACATATTTGATTTATTTTATGCAAGTCGAGTACCTGGTATTTGGGAAAATTCTCAGCTGCTGTCTAATAGTAATGTATTGTTGTGAATATTTTGGGAATCCTGGCTTTTAAGACATTATAGTGTGTGAGATAAATTTGCATATAATATAAAATGGCAAATTAAGAAGAGTTAACTAAATTGTAATCGGTCTAATCTAACCCATAAAAACAAAGTTTTTATTAAAACTCTTTCTTTCCTTATGCGTATGAGTTTTGAATCTCTCCGTGACTTTGCGTGACTATTTTAGAATTAATCTTTCGCCACAACAAGCCTATGGGCGAAGCTTCAGATCAATTGGAAGAGGGGGAATGGGGTTGCCCCATGGCAGACAGACAGACAGACTGAGAGTATGAGTTAAAAGAATGAGTTTTAAAAAACATACAAAAAAGTATTCGTACATTTGTGTCGAATCTTTGATAACCCACCCGTTTTCTAAACACAATTTCATAACAAGGTTGTTAATACTTAGAGATAAAAATGGCTAAAATTATATCGGCCAGATTAATAAAAATTTTAGGAAAATGGCAGATCGAATTCAGCATTTATATGGATCGAGAATATATATAGCTTATGGGGTCTGCGGAATATAATTCGATGAGTTCCAAACGGATTGACACACTGATATATACCCTCTGCGCAGTGGTGTAGAGGGTACAAAAAAGCCCGTTGGAAAATGATGAAAATACTTGGTACTTTTTAACGAAAAGCAATTTTTTAAGAAAAGGTAATTTTTGAAGAAAATTATTTGTTTAGAAAAGGTACTTTTTTTTTAAAAGAAAGTACTTTTTTTAAAAGAAAGTACCTTTTTAGGGAAAGGAAATTTTAAAAGAAAATATACTTTTTAAAAAAGGCAATTTTTTTTTAAGAAAACGAGCATTTTTTCGAAAATGTACTATTTTATAAAAGGTACTTTGTTAAAGTAAAAAGCACTTATTTTTTATTTAAAATTATTATCTTTTTTAATTTTTTATTTTAATATATAATATATACCTTTAAATTTTTTTATATTTGTTTTTGAATTTAAATTTTTTATTATTATTCGTTTTAATTTTTATTTTCCTTTTTTCATATTTTATTTTTCATTTCTCAATTTTAATTTTTAATTTTTAATTTTTCAGTTTTAATTTTTGTTTTCCACTTTTCATAAGGGATTATAATTTTTTGCATATTGGCGATTTTTTTATTGTATCGTGATAATGATAAAAAAATATGTGCCAGTAATACTAACATTGCTCATGGTAGTTGTGTTTGTTGGTATGGTTAACATATTTGCATAATTTTTTTGTGGCGTCTTGTGTAACTGTGAATTTTGTTGTACAACTATTGTGTTCAACTTCTAAAATATTGCAAGAAACACACTGGGTTTGCTTTTTTTTTAGAGGTGTCTACAAGTTTTACGCCATATCTCATTGTAATGAAACCCGATTTAACCCTCTTTAAATACCAATCTGTGGAAAATAAGGGCAAATATTATTATCGTAACTTTGCCCAGGTAGATAGTTTATTTTGTGAGTGAGCGTGTTTTCAACAGACAGACAGACAGACATGTAGGAACTTTAAATTGATACCAGATCATTTATATGTATTGTAGTAATATCTACTGTAGCTTTTTCAATTTTAATAATTTTAAAATAACAAAGTAACATTTCATAAAATGTAAAATACTTTTGATGAAAGTTCAATCAGTTTTAGTTTACAATTTCAACTGTTTAATTTGTGTTTTCTATCAAATAAATTAATTTAATAAATTTTAATTTTCATATAAATAAATTGTGTAAATTATTTATAGACAGACATCGCTACACCGACTTCTCCTTTTATGAGTATCAAGAATATATATAGTTTATGGGGTCTCCGGAAATTATTTCGATAAGTTACATACGGGTTGACAAACTTATATATTCCGAATTATATGCATCTGAAGCAATGGCCATGAAATAAGTCCTTCGAACAATCTTTAAATAAATGTCATTTTAATAAAAAGAAATCATGTGAGTCTGATTACAGGGGAGATGTGTAAACATCTAGTAATTAAAGATTTTTTATGACACTTTTTTAAAATCAAACAGAAAGCATCATCTATTATCAATTATAGCAATCAACTGCAAGGGCTCTGCTTATATAAAAATATTTATTATTATTTATTATTTCAGCTGGATAATTTTTAATTTTTCGGTTTTCATTTTTGATATTTAATTTTTCGTTTTTCATTATTCAGTTTTCATTTTTAATTTTTTATTTTTCATTTTTCATTTTGCATTTTTCATTTTTGAATTTTTCATTTTTCTTCTTTAATTTTTCATTTTTTATTTTTCATTTTTTATTTTATATTTTTCATTTCTTATTTTCCTTTTTTATTTGTTATTTTTCATTTTTCGCGTTTCTTTTTTATTTTTCATTTTTCGTTTTTGGTTTTTCATTTTTTATTTTTATTTTTAATTTTTTAATTTTTCATTTTTGTTTTTTATTTCTAATTTTTCATTTTTTATTTTTTATTTTTCATTTTTTATTTTTCATTTTCTATTTTTAATTTTTTATTTTCCATTTTTTATTTTTCATTTTATATTTTTTATTTTGGATTTTTTATTTTTCATATTATTTTTTTTCATTTTTAATTTTTAATTTTTTATTTTTCATTTTTCATTTTTATTTATCATTTTTGTTTTTAATTTTTTATTGTTCATCTCTTATTTTTAATTTTTTATTTTTCGTTTTTCGTTTTTCATTTTTTATTTTTATTTTCTTTTATTTTTCATTTTTTGTTTTAAATTTTTCATTTTTCTTTTTCATGTTCCATTTTATTTTTAATTTTTTATTTTTAATTTTTTGTTTTTAATTTTCAATTTTAATTTTTAATTTTTTATTTTAAATTTTCTTTTTTTATTTTTAATTTTTCATTTTTGTTTTATTTTTCGTTTTTAATTTTTATTTTTAATTTTTTATTTTTCAATTCTATTTCGCAATATTTATTTTTAGTTTTTTATTTTTTATTTAAATTATTCGTTTTTATTTGACATTTTTCATTTTTATTTTTCGTTTTTTATTTTTTAATTTTTTATTTTTAATTATTTATTTTAAATTTTTTATTTCTTATTTTTCATATTTCGTTTTTCATATTTAATTTTTTATTTTAGCTTTTTATTTTAAATTTTTTATTTTTCGTTTTACATTTTTGATTTTTCCTTTTCTTATTTTTCATTTTCCATTTTTCTTTTTCATTTTTTATTTAAAATTTTTCATTTTAAATTTTTCGTCTTTTTTTTAAATTTTCATTTTTTCTTTTTCATTTTTAATTTTTCATTTTTATTTTTAATTTTTTAATTTTTCAGTTTTGTTTTTTATTTTTAATTTTTAATTTTTTATTTTTCATTTTCTATTTTTTATTTTTCATATTATTTTTTTTCATTTTTAATTTTTAATTTTTTATGTTTCATTTTTCATTTTTATTTATCATTTTTGTTTTTCATTTTTTATTGTTCATCTCTTATTTTTAATTTTTCGTTTTTCGTTTTTCATTTTTCATTTTTTATTTTTATTTTTCATATTTTGTTTTTAAATTTTTGTCTTTTATTTTTCATTTTTTGTTTTAAATTTTTCATTTTTCTTTTTCATGTTCCATTTTATTTTTCATTTTTTATTTTTAATTTTTTGTTTTTAATTTTCAATTTTAAATTTTTAATTTTTTATTTTAAATTTTCTTTTTTTATTTTTAATTTTTAATTTTTGTTTTATTTTTCGTTTTTAATTTTTATTTTTAATTTTTTATTTTTCAATTCTATTTCGCAATATTTATTTTTAGTTTTTTATTTTTTATTTAAATTATTCGTTTTTATTTGACATTTTTCATTTTTCATTTTTATTTTTCGTTTTTTATTTTTTATTTTTTTATTTTTAATTATTTATTTTTTTATTTCTTATTTTTCACATTTCGTTTTTCATATTTAATTTTTTATTTTAGCTTTTTATTTTTAATTTTTAATTTTTTATTTTTCGTTTTTCATTTTTGATTTTTCCTTTTCTTATTTTTCATTTTCCATTTTTCGTTTTCAGTTTTTATTTTTAATTTTTTATTTTGCATTTTTTATTTTTCAATTTTCTATTTGGTTTATCATTTTCCATTTTCCCTATTTTAATATTTTATTTTGCATTTTTCGATTTTAATTTTTAATTTTTTATGTTTCCTTTTTCATTTTTATTTTTCATTTTTATTTTTAATTTTTCATTTTTTATTTTAAATTTTTATTTATTAATTTTTCAGTTTTTATTTTTTATTTTTCATTTTTATTTTTCATTTTTATTTATCATTTTTAATTTTTCATTTTTTATTTTAAATTTTTATTTTTTCATTTTTCACTTTTCATTTTTTATTTTTCATTTTTCGGTTTTAATTTTTTATTTTTAATTTTTCTTTTTTCATTTTTTATTTTTTATTTTTATTTTTCATTTTTAATTTTTCGTTTATATTTTTCATTTTTTATACCCTATACCACTATGTGGTTTGGGTATAATGACTTTGTGCTGCTGTTTGTAACTACCAAAAATATGTGACTTAGACCCATCTTTTATTATACCGATCGAATCAGAATTACTAACTGATTCGATTTAACGATGTCCGTCCGTCTGTGTGTCCATGTAAACCTTGTAATCAAACTGCAGGTCGCAAATAAGGTTTTATCGGCCATAGCATTAAAGCTATTAAAATTGGTGCGAATCGGTCCATGTTCAGACCTAGCCCCCATACAAATGACCCCTATGAAATCAACATAAATTCCCATATGATCCAAATTGTCGTATAGATCTTACTCAAATTAGGTATGTATGCGTTTATTACATCCATTATTGAGAAGTCCAAAAATGATCCCTATGGGACAACTTTTAGTCATAGGCCCCATATAGAGCTGCTTCCCGATCTGCACTTAAATCTATCAAAAAACAAAAATATTGCACTGATTCTTCTCAAATTTTGTTTGTATATATTTTTGCAAAATACAAGAGACTTTAGCAAACATAGTCAGGATCGGTCCATTTTTGGGTCTAGTCCCCATATAGATATATCATCCGATATGAACTTTTTCATATCTGCAGCCAAAAAAATTTAGAAAAATCCCACTCAAATTTGGTTTATGCTTATTTTCTATGTCCAGTTAGTTGGGCCTATGGGATAGAGTCTCTAAACGCATGGTATAGGGTATCATATATAATTTTCTTACTTGTTTAATTTTTAATTTTTTTTTTTTTAATTTTGCATTTTTAATTTCTTATTTGAAATATTTAATATTTCACTTTTCATTGTTTATTTTTTAATTTTCATTTTTCATATTTTATTTTTCATTTTACATTTTCGTACCGATTATTTCATATCATAAATATCTTACGTCTCACATGTTACGCTGTTTTTTGTGATTGCATTGTGAAATAGAAATTTACCCATCAAAAATTAAATTTCAGTTAACCGAAAATTTGTGATTTGGTTTGATTACCTGAATACATTCCACACCAGTTTGCAGTGGTATATATAACTTTGTTGTTCCATTTGTAACGCATCGAGAAATTTATTTACGACCAAAAAAAGTGCATGTTTTCTTGATCCGTCTGTTAATCCGCCTGTCTTTCTGTTGAAATCACGCTCTTTGACACAATAAAACATAGCCGTGTAGGTGAAAGTTAAGATAATATTATTTGACATTACTTCGAGCAAGTTGGTATTGAATTTGGAGCCTCTAATCTCAATAGCCAAGAAATTGCTTATAAAAATGTAAAGATACTCCTATAAAATGTCAGATATAAAACTAAAAATACTGAAAGATGTTTATGCATAACGGAACATGCACATAAGTATCAACAAAATTTTTGTTCGCCTATGTTGTTTTTTTTTTTTACATGTGAATGAGTGTTAATTGATGAGCGTAAGGGCATCACAAAATGGTTATACTTTTTCATAATATGGTTATGCTCGTACTATCTTTAAACAAGCAAGCATGTAATTATATGCATGTATTTACATTTAAGCTGATTGCATTTACTAATTGCTTTCAATTAAGAGAAGCGAAGATACCTAAACATTTTTTTGTTAATTATCTTATTAATTTTGAACATCATTGGTTATACTAATGCATTTAGAGCACGGTGGAGGGTATCAAAAATTCTCCACAATCGAATTTAACACTCGTATTTGTTAATTATCAAATATTCTTTATCTCTTATGACTTAAACCAAATCTAATGTATATCGCTACACACCCTAAATTATTTTCTTAATCTAATCTTTTTTTTTTTTTGTATTATTATTTTGTCATAAAATGCGCCATAAAAATATTAGTTATTAATAAACAATCACAAAATTACATTGCCGAATATTTATGTATAATGCTAAAATCTTAAACCAAAATTCATTCACACATAACTTTTGAAGTGATCGATAGATTTTGCTTGTTTTAAGTCCGAGTATAATTCAAAAATGATCTTGCCGATAAACAAATATATTTTATCACACCCTGTTAAGAAACTTAATATTTTTAAAACATGTTAACTGTTACAAAATTAAGAATAGTGGAAATTAGAAGATTAATACATAAATAATCTAAAGATAGAAATTTAACAATTGATATGGTGTTAGTTATGTTTAAAAGTTAGGCGGTGGGTAAACTGATTCTTAACCACAATGCTAATAGGGCAGACTTTAGGTGAATAAGTTAAAGCACCTGACCAAAAAGTGGTTGCATGGGTATATGTAAGATAGATTTACGTTCAAATGCCACGGCCGCTCTTTGTACAAATTTTATATGGAAACAATGTAATGAAGTGTAATATAACAACTACTAAAATGTTCAATTTTATCGCTGCTGAACCAGACATTAAGGGCCGTATGCAAAAAAAATTAAAGTGTACTTCAAATAGAGTCTACTTGAAGTACACTCTAATTTTTTTGCATACGGCCCTTAATGTCTGGTTAAAAATATTCATAATGAAATTTTAAAACACGCTTTCTTTTTCTACACAATATTGAAAAACAATATCCTTTAACTTTTTAAAGACGGCACATATTGAGGAATTCAAGGTCAAAGTTGAGCTTCATGTTCTTTTCTAGCATTTAGCATGAAAATGTGGTTTTATCAATGATATTCACTTTTGTGAATTGGTTCTGTGATATCGACAGATCAAGAAAACTATCTTAAATATTTCCACATCTAACTTCTTCACGGATATTCTTCAGTCTCCTTCTCTAAGCCCAAGCGCTGCAGTTGTCCAGTGTTCTGATTCGTATAACTATAATAAGATCTGATTAATAAGGTCGCCCTCTTACCAAAGCACTTATAAAACTGTTTTTGCTCCAGTCTTTATATTGCTCCTTTGATTTTTTGAGAAAACTTCTTTTATAACTCCAATTGTATTTCGGGGGTGTAGAAATTTAAGTTTACTCCTCTTTGAATGTTATTAAATTTAAAAATTTAATAACTTTTTCGTTTATATGTATTTTTTAATAATGTACATATTTTTTAATACCGCGCAGGGGGTTTATAAAAATTAATTTCACAATACAATCACAAAAGCAGCGTAAGACGTAAGACAAGATCAGAGTGACTTATGATTGTATTGGTGAAAAAACTATGTAATAACCTTTTTGAAAAAAAAAAATTAAAAATGAAAAATAAAAAATAAAAAATTAAAAATAAAAAATTAAAAATTAAAAATGAAAGAAGAAAAATTAAAAATTAAAAAAGAAAAATGAAAAACGAAAAATGAAAAATTAAGAATGAAAAATTAAAAGTGAAAAATAAAAAATTAAAAACAAAAAATTATAAATGAAAAATGAAAGAAGAAAATTGAAAAATGAGAAATAAAAAGAGAAAAATGAAAAACCAAAAACGAAAAACGAAAAATGAAAAATTAAAAATAAAAAAGAAACGGGAAAAATTAAAAACAAAAAATGAAAAAAGAAAAATAAAATATGAAAAAAGAAAAATAAAAAATTAAAGAAGAAAAACTAAAAATGAAAAATAAAAATTCAACAATGAAAAATAAAAATGAAAAATGAAAAATAAAAAATAAAAAATTAAAAATTAAAAATTAAAAATTACAAATTAAAAATTAAAAATTAAAAATTCAAAATTCAAAATTAAAAATTAAAAATTAAAAATTAAAAATTAAAAATTAAAAATTAAAAATTAAAAATTAAAAATTAAAAATTAAAAATTAAAAATTAAAAATTAAAAATTAAAAATTAAAAATTAAAAATTAAAAATTAAAAATTAAAAATTAAAAATTAAAAATTAAAAATTAAAAATTAAAAATTAAAAATTAAAAATTAAAAATTAAAAATTAAAAATTAAAAATTAAAAATTAAAAATTAAAAATTAAAAATTAAAAATTAAAAATTAAAAATTAAAAATTAAAAATTAAAAATTAAAAATTAAAAAATAAAAATTAAAAATTAAAAATTAAAAACTAAAAATTAAAAATTAAAAATTAAAAATTAAAAATTAAAAATTAAAAATTAAAAATTAAAAATTAAAAATTAACAATTAAAAATTAAAAATTAACAATTAAAAATTAAAAATTAAAAATTAAAAATTAAAAATTAAAAATTAAAAATTAAAAATTAAAAATTAAAAATTAAAAATTAAAAATTAAAAATTAAAAATTAAAAATTAAAAATTAAAAGTTAAAAATTAAAAATTAAAAATTAAAAATTAAAAATTAAAAATTAAAAATTAAAAATTAAAAATTAAAAATTAAAAATTAAAAATTAAAAATTAAAAATTAAAAATTAAAAAATAAAAAATAAAAGTTAAAAATTAAAAATTAAAAATTAAAAATTAAAATTTAAAAATTAAAAATTAAAAATTAAAAATTAAAAATTAAAAATTAAAAATTAAAAATTAAAAATTAAAAATTAAAAATTAAAAATTAAAAATTAAAAATTAAAAATTAAAAATTAAAAATTAAAAATTAAAAATTAAAAATTAAAAATTAAAAATTAAAAATTAAAAATTAAAAATTAAAAATTAAAAATTAAAAATTAAAAATTAAAAATAAAAAATGAAAAATAAAAAATAAAAAATGAAGAATAAAACATGGGAAATGAAAAATAAAAATTTAAAAATGAAAATTAAAATTGAAAAATGAAAAATGAAAAATAATAAAAAAAATAAAAAATAAAAAATGAAAAATTAAAAATAAAAAATGAAAAATGAAAAATAAAAAATTAAAAATTATCCAGTTGAAATAATAAATATATTTATATTGGCAGAGCCCCTGCAGTTGGTTGCTATAAGTGATACATAGATGACGCTTTCTGTTTGATATTAAAAAAGTACCATAAAAAAAATCTTTAATTACTAAATGTTTACACATTTACCCTGTGATCGGACTCACATGATTTTTTTTTGGACATCGGCTATGTATCTCTGAATTCCGCTTGTAACTATGGCTATTTTTATACTCTTGGTGTCCATTTTTATACTATATTCTCTTTTTAAATTTACCCAAAAATTATCTATGGGTCTAAGGTGGGGAAAGTTTGATGGGTGTAACCTTTCGGCACAAATTTTTTTGATGAATCTTGCAGGTTCTGGAATACACTTTTAATTATAAACGTTAGCAGTTACAGCTAATACGTCCTTTAAATGTATTGGTTTACCAACGCCACGCTCACTAAATGCCAACCACAATAAAACCTTTCTGGGAATTTGGCCTTTTTGATTTATTTAGTTATTTATTTATTTTTTTATTTAATTCAGCTATAATATAGCAACAGCTGAGCAAAAATTTATATATTTAACAAAAATAATACAAACTTTAAATACAGTTATAAACATAATCGTCAGAGTTGAAACTAGGATGGTTTGGGTGCTTCATATTCAGAAGACTCAAAGTAATAATTTTCTTGCCATTCAATGCTTTCTACTGTGAAGTAGGACTAATCATTTATTACACATTTGTACTCATTAATTTGCAGTGAAGTAATTTTGAGAAAGTAGGCGTAGTTTGGATTTCATAATTTTTGCTTGGCTCTCAGTTGTCACTGTTGCCGTTTTTATCTTTTTCTTCTGATTACCCATAGACTCCAGATATTTCTTAACTGCGTTTTTGTGAGGTTGATATTATTTTTCCAACTCAGGAAATGGTTTTGCGCTGCGGCCCACGGTTTCAGCTTTCAATTTATGGCGAATTTTTGGTCTTGCAAATGACATTTTCTTGCCTGGTTGATCGAAATTATTTTTTTATTTTACAAAATAAAATAATAAAAATAATTTTATTCTGTCACAGTTAGCGAATAATGTTCTCTAGATAAGAATTAAAGTGAAATAAGGTTTGACGTTTGTCCGTCTTCTTTAAATAATAAATCAAAATATGTAATTTCGATTGATTTTACTCGATATCGAATTTTTTTTATTTTTATTTATTAATCAACACTCAGGGGATGCCCCCTACAGACGCAGTGCATTGTGTTGATCTCAGGAAAATAGGTTAAGGAGGGAAGAGGGAGTAGTGTGTTAATTTTTTTTTTTGCAGCGACAGACCAAAGCCTCTGGTGGGAATCGAACCCACGACCCCCGCATGATAGGCGAGCACGCTACCTCTTCACCTACCGGGCGATTTTCTTTCTACACTTTTATTGTTCTTTGTCAAATTTACTATCTTGTAGATAATTTTTTTCTTAATTTCATGTCCATCTCAATTATTTTTTTTACGTATTTTAAAAAAAAAAAAATTCCAAACCAGTCTACGTGAATCTAATTCGCTTAGTGACATTTTGAATACTAATTGATCAATGAAGCACGTGTTAATATTTTCTAATAAACAATTTGATATAACGGCTATGTTTTCCATTTTTTTTTTGTTGTAAATAACATATTTTTTTAACTATTGGCATTTACCATATTCCGTAATTATTTGCCCATATATCATAATTCTATTTCTACATTCATCTCATTTGTTATTAAGTATATTTTGATTAATTCCCATACAATTTTAAATCTGTGTTAAAACAAAAACTCCTAAAGGCATACAAAGCAAACATGAATCCCATTACAACAGTTGTCGTTATCATTATGCTCACATCAAAAAACTGTCATTTTATATTGTTGATAAGAATTTGTACAGAAGAAAAAAGGAAAAAAACTAACAAAGCAATATGTACGTATATCAATTGGTGATAAAGATTTTTTATTGTTACTAAAACTAAAAAAAGAAGGAAACAAAAATAATTCGATTTTTTTTTTAAATTTTGCAGATAAAAATGAAGTTTTCATTTAACGAAAAAAAAAAAAAAAAACACACTAACCAACATAAATTCTTCAACACTTGTAAATAAAATAAATAGTTGCATTAGGGCTACACTTAGATTTGAAGTATTTAAGTTTGGGGGACTGAAGATTTGTTTTTTTTTTGCTAGAAAACCGAATTGTAAAATGCTACGACATTAATATTTACTAGCAGATTCCAGCGCTCGAAATTCGGGTGCAATTTCTAGGCAGTTTTATTTTTGAACTTAGCCAATTCACAAACCAACACTTTTATGGTTTATTATTATTGTGAATGAAGATAACAAACTCATTAACAAACACATTAACAAATTTAATAAAACACACATAGCATATGTATAATATTATGTATGTGTTAGTAGCAGCTTTAAATGCAATTTACTCAAAATAAAGGAAAAAATTTCAAAATCTGTAAATCTGCAAAACGGCTAAAAAGAAATACCTTTCAAATACTACACGTCTGTTCAAAATCGGGATAAAGCGGTAGAACAAAACATCTGTCACAAGAAATCGCCTAGCCTATTAATAATATTATAAAGTACGTATTTTATTTGTTATTTACTTTGTATGCGAGGAGCCACCCTTTCTAGTCGATTCCACCCATTTTTACCATGACTGTTCGCATAAATATCTTATCAGCTTATGAAGAATATCAAGCTTCTCAATTTTAAAGCTCTCTCGGTATTATACTTCGTATAGGAGATGTCATGAACACTTTTTCAAGCAAGCCTATTTTTGGTTTGATTACTCACATTTATAACTATATACTCACACAAAGTTTCAAGGCTCTTACTATCTTAGTATTCCGGTTTTTTGTCTCGACTATTTACAGTAAACACTGTGGAATATTTTAGCGGTCATTGTCTTGGGGGTGAGAAATTCCAAGTCAGGGTAAAAGTTTTAGGTCAATGTATTAAAAGTTCCAAAGGATTTGACGTTCGCAGGCTAAATTTTGTTTGCTTAGTTTTTCAGCTATAACTCAAGAACAATTGATGATTTTTCCTTTCATTCTTCACTAAAATTGTAAGAAATGCTTGATTTAATATTAAAAATATCGCTAATAAATAACTAGCAGAGTCCAGCCCTCGAAATTCGAGTGCACATTCTAAGAAAATTTATTTTTTCATTCAATAATAAATATTTGTTGAACACACAGAATATATATAACTGGGTTTGTTAATAAATCTGTGGTCACAAGCGATAATCGCCTAAGTCGACTTAAGAACGATTTGAGTTATGTACGCTGTCATATTCTAATAAAAACGCTTTATATTTACGTGAAATCGCCATTTCTCTAACACTTTTTGTTAAAAAGTTATTAATGAAAACATACTGACCTAAGTCGTAATAAAGCCCCATTACATTTTTATAAACACAGTTATTTTTCTCGAAAGACTGATTTTCGCCGACTCAAGACACATACTGTCATATTCTACTAAAAAATCTTTATATTAACGTGAAATCCCCATTTCTCTAACACTGATTTTTAAAAAGATATTAATACAAATATTCTGACCTAAGTCGTAATGAAGCAAAAGTATGATTTTCGAGTTAGGCGGTTATTGCTTGTGACCAGAGAAATAATTTTATAAGAGACTTAGGTATGCTAATAAATTTTAGCCAATTCACAATTCAACACAAATTTAATAAACACACGCACAGTACTGTATAGTTTTTTATTTGAATCTTAAATAAGTGTTTTATGTATGCGTTAGTAGCAACTTTAAATCATTTTACTCAAAAAAAAAAAAAATGTTTCAGATTGTGCAAATTGTAAATATGGAGGACAGCTAAAAAGAAATACCTTTCATATGGGGTATTTTTGGTCAAAATCGGTTGGTAACTAAAATTTTTTTATCGGTCACAAGAAATCGCCTTGCCTATTAATATCATAGATAAGCAAAACTTAATTAGAAAAAAAGGAAGAAAAATTTTAATTCTCTGAAGATTTTATTCGACAACAAAAGCGAACTTGATTTGATGAAGAATGAAATGAGTTATAGCTGAAAAAGTGAGCAAACATATGTCAGGATAAGAAAAAATATTAGACATCGTTAAAAAGATTTATGCTGAGAACGCCTAACCCTTTTGTTGGTTTTACTACATTGGCCTGGTACTTTCATTCTGATTTGGAATTTCTCACCCCCCACCCCAAATAGCCGCTTTACAGGTCAAAGACTCTAACTTTCATAAAGGTTCCGCCATCTAACGTTTTTTTTTTCAACTAGTGCTTATTTCGTGAATCGTAGCACTTAGCTCATGTCTGATTTGACAGAAAATTAGTTTTATCCTTCCGCTGAAAGAATATGGTTGTGTATACGCTTGAACAACGCTGGGAAATATTGCGACATTACTTTGAAAAATCATGGTAATGTTGCAGAATGTGTGCGAAAATTGTTTACGGATTTTGGAAGAAGAGAAGCACCGTCAGCTCCGTATGTTCGTTATCTTGTGAAAAAAGTGAAAGAAACTGGCATCTCATCGATAATCCAAAGCGTGAAAAGCCAAAAACAGTGCGTAAACCCGAGAATGTTGCTGCTGTGGCAGAAAGTGTGCGTGAAGCGGCATCAACATTAATTCACCGTCGTTCTCAATAATTGAACATTTCGGAGGCATCATTGAGACGAATTTTGCATAAAGACCTTGGTATGACGCCATACAAAGTCCAATTGGTTCAGGAATTGAAGCCAAATGACCATCCAATGCATTTTCGCTTCGCTAAGTGGGCCTGCGATCGACTTACAGAAGATGTCGATTTTGCCAAAAAAATCATCTTTTCAGATGAAGCTCATTTTGATCTTGGCGGGTATGTAAACAAGCAAAATTGTCGCATTTGGGGCACAGAAAACCGGCACGCATACATTGAAAAGCCGACACACCCAAAACGAGTCACTGTTTGGTGCGGATTTTGGTCCAGAGGCATAATTGGGCCATTTTTCTTCGAAAATGAGCAAGAAGTGGCCGTTACAGTCAATGGCGATCGTTATCGGGCCATGTTGAACGAATTTTTGTTCACAAAAATTGAAGAGGAGGATATTGGCAACATTTGGTTTCAACATTTGATAACAAAAATATCTTACTTTGTGTGGCCTACTCGTACGATCCCGCCCATTTATGGTACTAATACGCACATATTAATAAATAACTTCATACAAAGTTTAAAGACTCTTGCTATCAAAAGTACTATTCCAGTTATATGATATATATATAATTACTTTGTGTGGGAAGTGCCACATTGACACTGGCTTTTACACTTATCCAAAAATGTTTTATTGAACATCTACTTTATATGGGAGGTACTACGTCAACTTGCTATTGAAAAAATATAGCCTATTATTCCTTCCGGATAAACAGTAAGAAAATATCAAGAAGAGAGATTTAGGAGTAGATATGAGTTCTTGTTTGGAGAACCTCAGTAGTCCTCAAACTGCTATATTCAACCATATGCAATCCACTTCCAAAACCCCCGACCTACGTTAATGTTTCCATATTAAAAAGCCAACGATGTCTAGGTCACCTCCCCAACCAGGCAGAAACGAGAATTAACCACGATTCTCGTGTATAACTCAAATGGGAATAAACCACATTTCTCGTGTATAAGATGGCGGATAACTACAACGTGTTTCATGTATGAATCATGCTACTACGAGGACGGTTACAAAACAGCTCGGCCCAACAATGAAAACACATGAAATTTGGGAACAATACTCGACACAACTTTCCCAGCGATATTCAATAGTTTCGATATCATGTTCGTAGTAGGAACTGTCTAGCTTCTTAAAATAGCCATCAACCCTCTACCTCTTCATTTTGGCCAAATCTTTTATCACCGAGCCATTTTTTAACTTTGGAAATGGAAAGTGATTCGAGGGCGACTTTTTCCCAAATTGCAGTACTTGAAGGATGCAATAAGTTAGACTTATACTTGGCGTTGATTGTTTTTCGTTTTTGAAAAAAACTAATAAAAAATTATCTCACGCGTATTCAAAAAATATACGGCATATGGAATCCTCTTCGTCTCCTCTGGGCACGATTCTCTCATTTAAGTCCATTGTTTTTGATTATTCTTTTTCCTCAGGTGTGCAGTGTTGGACTCTTATCTTTTCCACGATCAGAATTGACGCAAAAACTCTGCTTTATTGTGGTGAATGATCGCACTATTGAAATAATTGCAAGACGCTGTTTTTGTTATTTTGTGAGCAAACGTGCGAAGATCATCCAATACCAGTTTATGGTGTTCTTCTTTATAATCGTTTGTAATCCTAAACAATGGAGCAGACTCCCCCAGAGTAGAATCTAGCTCGGCTTTGGTGACCAATTTTTCATGTTTACAAATTCACTGAGATCGTTTACTTTTGATAGCCCTCGTAACTACGTCGAGAATAACAAACGGTTCTTGTGTTGAAAGTCTACGACAAGCTGCAACGAAAACAAAACAAGGTTGTTGTGTCAAAATTTGCGACCAATTACCATCGGAAGATAGAGTAATGTGATAGTTCGGGTTATGCTTCGCTCCGGATAGAAGCACACAGACCTTTCAACTATATGGTTATTTTTTTTATAGACAAAATGAGAATTGTAAAACCTACTATTAGGTATAGGTAAATGTATAGAACAAAAAGTATATTTATACCCTGTTTCCATAACGCAATTGGTCACAGACGAACGAAAATTTGTGTGTATTTTGTTTTTGTTCTTCATACAAATTTTCGTTCGTCTGTGACGAATTGTGTTATGGAAACAGGGTATTATACATAATATTAATTTCTACGAGTATGAAGAATTAAGTGACAAGTGTGAAGTGTGAAGAATAAATTGCCTAAAATGTTAAATGAAATTCATTCTAAAAATATCCAAAAAAAATTTTTTTTTATTATTTCTGTGAAAATTCTTTCAATTTATCAGTTAACATAATGAGCTCTCCAAATTTTGAATTAATTCAAATACACATCAAAATTAAATCAAAGTTGTTATTCTCAATATTTTAGCAAACCTCAGAAAAAAGTGCCAAACTATTGTTTACTGGTGAATGACTGAATATAATGTCCATATCAAACGACAACGAATACAAGTGATTAAGAAATAGTTAGTGAGAAGCTACCGAAGGGAACACACCGCAATAATAACCAAAAGAAGTTGAAAAAGAAAAATATTAAATAAATCAATAGATAACAATTAGAAATGAAGAAATTTAACTGCCTATGGACATTATGTGTCCTTATGGCTTTTAAACAAGCCGGGGCGCGAAGTTCAAATTTAAGAGCCACTCATATGATACAGCAACTACCCAACATAGACACACAAACTTGGGCCGCCCAAAGACCAACTCCCGAGGCTTATAATTCTTTGCGTGACATATTCTTTCGCTACGAAGAGGCCAAAACTTTGGGAGCCGATATTCAATTAACCCTAAGAGAACTGCAAGCCAATCAACTGCTTATGGAAGTAAAGACAAAAGAATATACGGAAGGTCTAGTGACACCGCATCTCTTTACACCCTCCCAACATTTCTTTAGTGTTTTAGAGGAAATTCAAAAGTCACCGCTCTTCAAGTATATAGCCGATATGCCTAAAGGCGCTGTTTTGCATGCCCACGATACAGCTCTGTGTAGTACTGACTTCTTGATCGAACTTACCTATCGTGATAATCTGTGGGTGTGTCAGACTACTGGAGCCCTAGCAGTAGCCGGCTTAAGATTTTCGAAAGAGAAACCCACACTTAAAGTTGAAGATGATTGCACTTGGCTGTTAATGTCCAAAGTACGAGAATTACATAGAGCCGATGAGGTCGACGCCTATTTACGTGAACACTTAACTCTTTATCCCACTGAGAAATTCGTGGACAATAATGTGGCCTGGCAGCAATTTATGGGTATTTTTAGTCTTTTGGATGGTCTGTTATTTTATGCACCCGCTTGGTCGGATTATTATTATAATGCTTTGAAGGAATTCCAGGCTGATGGTGTGCAATATTTGGAGTTCCGCTCAACGTTGCCCATTGTAAGTATATTTGGAAAAAAATAAAAATATGTGAAAAATTTAGATAAAAAGAGTAAATGTGCAAAGAGGCCCTAAATTGTCAGCCCCTTTAAACATAAGACTATTTAAAGCCTTTTTAACAATATTTTAAATTATGTTATTTTCTTTATTCCTTCAAATTATAAAATTTTTCAAGGTTCTTAATATAGGGACTTGTGTTTGATCAATGATTCCATCACTTCCCGCCGAGATTTTCTTTTAGGTCTGGAAATAAAAAATAGTTACTGGATTTGTAAATCCGGAAAATCTGGTTGATGAGGTAGCAATCCATAGAATTATAGAATTTATAGAATTTAGCCATGGTGACTACACTCGTGGCCTGCCGTCCAATATTTTGCCAAACGCGGTCATGTTTTTTAATGTCCGTCCAATAAGTTGGACCCCTTATGACGGTAATCAATGTAGATTATGCCGCGTACATCTCCGAAAAGACAAAAAACGGTCACCATTTATCTGTTGATCTTCTTCGGCGCCGGTTCGCTCCTCCGAAGGAAGTTTAAAATGTCACAGACCTATTCATGCGCCCTCATGCAAGAACAGTTTCTGTTGGAACTTTAAAAAATTACTTTTTGTAAAGGGTCGATTTCAGGAGCTCTAAAAACAAAAACCTTTAAGAAAATTATAATCGGTCAAGACAGACTATACTACACCCTATAATATGGGTTACGAAAGAGGGTCTTGGATCCAATTTTAGCGTGATATGGGATATAAGCATAAGCATAAACCAACTTTTAGTGCTATTGCTATTAATTTATTGCGTGCATATATTAAAAAGTTCTTATCTGATATTTGCATATGGGGACTAGATCATAAAATGGACCGATCATGACCATATTTAGTAAAGTCGCATACTTTTCTTAAAAACCAAAATCTTAAAAAAATCTATGCAATATATTTGTTTTTTGATATAGAGGGTTTTTCGATAACAGCGCTACAAAAGTTTTTTTTAATAAAACAAAAACGGTTTTGGATATCAATGAAATTCTTTATTCCTGTGAAATTACGTTCGATGCCATTATGTATGGAAATCGATCTATTGTGCATGGACACCACGGGCACGCTTGCAGAAGTCCAGACGCTGAACCCAATTTTCGAGGGTTTTCAAGCATAAATCGGCCGATACTGCTGCAATTTCACGTTCGATATTCGTACGAAGTTCATCAATCGTCATTGGCTTGTTGGAATAGACCATAGATTTGACGTAACCCCACAGGAAATAGTCCAACGGCGTCAAATCGCACGACCGTGGCGGCCAATCGACTGGACCATTTCGTGAGATAACACGTTCTCCAAACTTGGTTTCCAATAAATTGATTGTGACATTCGCTGTGTGGCTTGTGGCACCGTCCTGTTGGAACCACATGTCCTCCAAGTCCATATCATCCAATTGGGGCCAAAAATATTAGGTTATCATTGAACGGTAGCGATTCCCATTCACAGTAACGTGCCGGTCTTGATCATCACAGAAGAAGTACGGCCCAATGACGCCGCCGGCCCATAAACCGCACCAAACCGTAATTTTTTCGGGACGGAATGATGACTCATCCAGAAATGAGCCTCATCGCTGAAGATGATTTTTCGATGAAAATCCGAATCATTTTCAAGTTGTTGCTCAGCCCAATTCACGAACATACGACGCTTCTGGTGGTCAAGCGGCTTCAGTTATTGCGTCAGTTTGATCTTGTAAGGATGTAGGCCAAGATTTTTTCGCAAAATTTGCCACAACGACGTCACAGAGATGCCCAACGCTTGAGACCGACGTGTGAGAAGCCTCAGCAGCAGCAATATTCTCGAAACTACGGGCACTTCTTTATCTCACTGGTACGGGAACATTTTGTACTGTGTCTGTGGATTCAAATTTTTCCACTAGAGCTCAATTGTTGATCTACTAGGACGATTATGACGAGCATAAATTGGACGTAGCGCTCTTAACGTTGAGGCCACTGACTCCGAATTTTAATAATTTCGACTCGTTGTTGGCTTTTATATCTTTCCATCATGAAATGGCAAACCTTACTGAAGAGAAATGTCAAAAGAGCAGAGAAGTATAGCGTCGTTTGCTGTCCCTGTCTTTCTACTTTTGTAGCGTCCCTGTTGAAAAACCCTTTATTTAAGGGAAGATCGGGAATCAATTTTATATGGGGACTATGAGTAAAAATGGTCCCACAGGGTTTATTTTAGAAATATTGATTAGGTTAGATTAGGTTGAGAAGAGGAGCCATGTATACACAAAGCTCATATCCGGTGCACCCGGATATGCACTTAAGCCAGAAAGCCGGCTTGTAGTGCGCTCTACATCTCCATATTCATCTGGTTATCTACCACTGTATTAACTTCGAAATTCGGTTTCGTGAGCAAATTTCCTGAGTGTTTTCCAGCATATCCCCTAAGAGCTGCTAGGCCTGGTATGATGTCGTTGGACAAGTGTCTGACCCTTGTTCCCGCAAATGCAGGACAGTAACAAAGGTAGTGTGCTAGGGTTTCGTCATCCTCTCAACAAGCACTGCATGTGGCCGATTCCACCCTCAGTTCAGAGTGCCCGGTGAGGATGCCAATAACTCTACTCAGTTTCCTTCTATTCAGATTAGGGATTTCCTTAGTCTTCGAAGTGTTGGGAGTGCCCCATACTATCTTCGTAACCCTATCCACATCATTTCCCTTCCAAATTTAAGTATGCAAACTCGTCGCCCAGTCCGAAAGTTTCAATTTGAGAGACTGGAAATGTATAGGATTTTCCAAATTGATTCCCTCCAGAAAATAAGCTTTCCTGACCAGTTCGTCTGCAATCTCATTTCCCATTAAGCCACTGTGTCCTGGGATACAAACGATTTCAAGTCTACCCCTTGTAGTGAAGTTTGCAATCTCTTCCTTACATCTGAGCATAGTCCTTGACTGTCTACTGATTAGTAGGTATAATAAACACACATAGACCACACATAGGTCTGAACATGCACCGAATTTCACCAATTACAGTAGCGTTCGTCCTCATGGCAGATACAGGCTTATATAACAAATTCCATCATGAGATATTTATATTTGTTAACGGCAGTTTGACGGACGGACGGACAGACAGACGAACATTGCTAAGTCGACTCAGAAAGCGTTTCTGAGTCAATCGGTATAATAAATAGGTCAAATATTTTTAACCATATTGTTTTATAGGGTAGAGAAACCGTGTACGTCGTCATCGTTGAAATTGAGTGCTTCAAGAAGTACTTCCGCAGCTACTTCTTTTAAATTGTACACTTATATTAGAATATTTTCGGAAGAAAGTTATAGAGACAGTCGATATTGACATTAAAAACTCGAACATACAAAGAGTTGCAATTTAAAGTTGAATGTGCTGCAATAAGTTAAACTATTTAAATGGACCCCTTGGAATTTATTCTAGCTTTATGACTTGGAAGGCACAACATTTACCGAAGTCGATACAGTACGAGTATACAAGGAAACTTTCGATAGATTTATGGCTGATAATCCTGAATTTATAGGTTCAAAATTGATATATGCCCCCATCCGTAACACCGATGAAGCGGGCATGGACAACTACATTAAAATATGTATAGAAATCAAGGTAAGTGTGACAAAGTTTCCCGAAATGTTTTCATCCTTATCTAACATTATTCTTCTAATTAATTAGGAAAAATATCCCGATTTTGTAGCTGGTTTTGATTTAGTGGGCCAAGAGGAAATGGGTCGGCCTTTGAAAGATTTTGTACCACAATTGCTATCGATGCCCGAGAATATAGATTTCTATTTTCATTCTGGTGAAACGAATTGGTTTGGCTCGTCCGTGGATGAAAATCTTATCGATGCCGTATTATTGGGCACTAAACGTATTGGTCATGGTTTTGCTTTGGTTAAACATCCTTTGGTCCTGCAAATGTTAAAGGAACGTAATATTGCTATTGAAGTCAATCCGATTTCAAATCAAGTTTTGCAATTAGTTGCCGATTATCGTAATCATCCTTGTTCACAGTTTTTCGCCGACAACTATCCTGTGGTCATTTCATCCGATGATCCGTCCTTTTGGAAAGCTTCTCCCCTCTCGCATGACTTTTATATAGCTTTCTTGGGTATTGCTTCGGCTCATTCCGACATAAGATTATTGAAAAAATTGGCTTTGAACTCTCTTAACTATAGTTCAATGACAGCCGAAGAGAAACTTGTGGCTTTAGAGAAATGGCAAAACAAATGGGATTATTATATCGATAAAATCTTAAATGGTGGTGTATCGAATGCGGCTCTCAAACGTTTGGAAACGAATAAACTCGATTGACTAGTCCGCCTGCTGTACGCGGTATTAACTTTATTGACCTTTAGATTTTACTTCAGTTAGTAACATAAATCTATTATCATTTTGTGTGTGTGTGTGTCTATAAAGTAATCGCGTCCAGCATATAAAATCATATAAATTCGAAACGATTTTATATGACTTCTAGTTAAATTTGAGTGCAATTGTTTTTAATTTATTATTTGTTATTGTGGTCAACTTTGATTAATCTATAGATTTGCTAAATGTTTTTTGTTTAAACATTTGTCTTTAATTATTAAGTTTTGCTTTATTAAAGATAAGATATAAGAATTTACGATTTGTATATTGCTTCGACGATATCTATTAAAGCTCATCAGATCTTCTTTAGCATTTAAGAATACATTGTTGTACTAATGCTGGTCCTTAGTTCGTTTTTATATTTTGATATTTTTTATATACGCTTAATTATTACTAAGAACTAAATAAATTAATTAATAAATTGCTGCATATAAAATCTGATATTGTAAAACATAAAAAAGATCTATTTTAATCAAAACAATTTTTTATTCGAAGGATCAGAGTACATGGCATTAACATTTGAAAATGACTGGGCATATGGCCACCGCACAGTGGCTGAAAATCGTTTTTCATTGGCCAAAATTCTGTAACTTTTGAACCGATCAAAATATTTAAGTAATATTTTTTTAATAGATAGATATTTAGTTCAACTTTACTTATTTTTAATTACATTAAAATTGATTAAGGACTTTTTAAGGAATTCTAGGTCAAAGTTGAACTTTTGTTTTTTTTTTTTTAACTTTTAGAGTGAAATATGTGTTTATTATTTTTTTTACTTAGGAATATATTTTAATATTGAAATTTTAATAATAACTAGCAGATACCAACCCTCGAAATACGAGTGCAAATTCTAGGAAATTTTATTTTTTCATTAAATAAAGATCCTAAAAGTATACTAATCAATTATAGCCAATTCACAAATCAACACAAAAAACAAACTCATTTTTATTACAAACACATTAACAAATTTAATAAACACACACATAGCATTGTATAATTTTATGTGTGTGTTAGTACCAACTATAAATGCAATTTACTCAAAATAAAGGAAAAAATTTAAAAATCTGTAAATCTGCAAAACGGCTAAAAAGAAATACCTTTCAAATAATATACGTTTGGTCAAAATCGGGATAAAACGGTAGAACAAAACATCAGTCACAAGAAATCGCCTAGCCTATTAATATTATAGATTATAAACATTTTTTGTAATAATGGGATTTTTTTAATGTTACACTCAAAAAAATTTTTACACTCAAAAAAATAAATAAAAAAATAGTAAAACCAATTGGAGGTTTTGCTATTATTACTGAAAAATTAAAAATTTTTTGTTGTCAAATTTGCAAATTTGTTTACACTCAAAGAATATTTACACTTAAAAAAAAGCGTTAATATTATTATGTAAAAATGTTGCTATTACTACAGAAAAATTTAGTATTTTTTGCTGTAAAATTTTATAATTTTAAAAAACATTTTAAAAATCAAAACTGCAATAGAATTTAATTGCATTTGTAACAATGATAGGTTCTGTTTATTATTATTTTTTACTAATACTATGTTTTTCCTACTTAAATAACAATGAAAGGCAATTATAATTACTAGCAGATTCCAGCCCTCGAAATTCGAGTGCAAATTTTGGGAAATTTAATTTTTGCATTAAATAAAAACCCTAAAGGTATGCTAATCAATTATAGCCAATTCACAAATCAACACAAAAAAACAAATTCATTTTTATTACAAACACATCAACAAATTTAATAAACACACACAAAGCATTGTATAATTTTATGTGTGTGTTAGTAGCAACTTTAAATGCAATTTACTGAAAATAAAGGAAAAATTTAAAAATCTGTAAATCTGGAAAACGGCTAAAAAGAAATACCTTTCCAATAATATACGTTTGGTCAAAATCGGGATAAAACGGTAGAATAAAACATCAGTCACAAGAAATCGCCTAGCATATTAATATTATATATTATTCATTTGACTCAAATATTGATTGCAAATATTCCATATTTTGTTCTGTGTTATTTCTGTTCCTTAGTAGTTTTTTGACTTCTTCATCTAAATTCCGATGTTCCACTTTCCATTGATTTCGAATACTGGAGATGAACGGATCTGACGTTGCCAATAATATATTAAATAGATCTTCATTTATTTAATTTCGAGAAATCTTTCTAAAGAGTCCGCCAAATAACTTTTTTTTTGAAAATGCTATAAAAAAAAATACTGAATATTATCTCAAATTCCTTTTTTTATTTGAAAGTAAATCCTTCCGGTTAATAATGGAAAATAATTTCATTCAAATGGCTGCCTCGGCTGGCCATGCAGTAGCTTACACGATCGGTCCAATTTTTAAGCACATTATCGATTGTGTGCAGCTATATTTCACCAATGGCTTCACGAATGTTGTCCTTTAAAGCGTCAATTGTCTCTGGCTTGTTGGCGTAACACTTATCTTTGAGGGCACCCCACAAATAATAGTCCAACGGTGTCAAATCGCAGCTCCGAGGTGGCCAAACGACATTAGCTCTGCGGCTGATAATGCGATCTTCAAAAACAGGGCGCAAGCCATCGAGTGTAGCTTCGGCTGTGAGCACGTAGCGCCGTCCTGTTGAAACCAAATGTTGCCAATATCCTCCTCTTCAATTTTTGTGAACAAAAATTCGTTCAACATGGCCCGATAATGATCGCCATTGACTAACGGCCACTTCTTGCTCATTTTCGAAGAAAAATGGCTCAATTATGCCTCTGGACCAAAATCCGCACCAAACAGTGACTCGTTTTGGGTGTATCGGCTTTTTAATGTATGCGTGCGGGTTTTCTGTGCCCCAAATGCGACAATTTTGCTTGTTTACATACCCGCCAAGATCAAAATGAGCTTCATCTGAAAAGATGATTTTTTTTTGGCAAAATCGACATCTTCTGTAAGTCGATCGCAGTCCCACTTAGCGAAGCGAAAACGCATTGGATGGTCAGTTGGCTTCAACTCCTGAACCAATTGGACTTTGTATGGCGTCATACCAAGGTCTTTATGCAAAATTCGTCTCAATGATGCCTCCGAAATGTTCAATTCTTGAGAACGACGGTGAATTGATGTTGATGGCGCTTCACGCACACTTTCTGCCACAGCAGCAATATTCTCTGGTGTACGCACTGTTTTTGGCTTTTCACGCTTTAGTTTATCGATGAGGATGCCAGTTTCTTTCCCTTTTTTTTTCACAAGATAACGAACATACGGAGCTGATGGTGCTTCTCTTCTTCCAAAATCCGTACGCAATTTTCGCACACATTCTGCAACATTACCATGATTTTCAAAGTAATGTCGAAATATTTCCCAGCGTTGTTCAAGCGTATACACAACCATATTCGTTCAGCGGAAGGACAAAAACTAATTATCTGTCAAATCAGACATGAGCTAAGTGTTACCATTCACGAAATAAGCACTAGTTGAAAAAAAAAAAACGTTAGATGGCGGACCCTTTAGTATTGTGCTCTCTATAAAATCTGTAATCCTTATTCCTTTTTTCCTGAGCCTCCTCTGATAGATCTCCAAGTGGCACCAATAGATATTTAATGATATCTTCTCCGTGATAAAGGATTTTGTGAACTGTTGCAGACATATTTCTCCATGGGTAATTGATTGTATATATTTTTGCAGTTTCCTTAGCATAATCTCCAAATTTTCTAGAGTCAGTTCCTTCATTGTACGCAAGTACTTCTATGATTATTTTAAATCTGAAAATAAGGTTTATATCCACTCCTGTTATTTCAGATGCTGTTTCTGGATCTGAAAAGAATCTTCTTGCGATATTGCCATCATTTGTATTGCCTGACCCTTGTTTTGGCTGATCTATAATCAATCCAAATTTGCGATATTCATCTTGAACTTGTTTCTTTTGAACTTCTTAACTCTTTGTTGGTTTCATTGTTTTTTATTAATCCTGAAGACCCGAAATCCAAATCATAACTGATTTTTAGTATGTGTTCCATAAGTCGTATTCTTGCATGTAGTGGTGATAATCCAAATTCATATGGATCGGTATTATCTAATGATTTTGTCGGGACTTGGTTTAATGGCTTGATGTTGCTTGGCATATAATGCATCTGGATGCAGCCTTCGTGTTAGTCAAAGCCTGACCTACTTTTCCATCTATCATTGTCAGCACTAATTGGTAGCTTACTTCAATTTGCTGTCCATCTAACTGTAATTGTAATGGCTGTAGTGTTGCAATTTGGGCCTTGATATCAGTATCTTCTTTGTTAATGGCATCATGAGTTTCTTTTTTGAATTCAAATTTGATTGGCCTGCAGTATTTCGTAGAAGATGGTGTCTCATTTTTCCAAATATCCATTGTTTGTGTTGTACTATTCGAAGGCTCTGAATCTTCCAAAATCGTTTTCAATCGCAATGGTACAAATAATATCATGAACATATCTGAGTCCGAAATATTTTCACATACTACTTGTTTGTATTATTTCTGTCCCGAAGAACCATCACATCCCCATTTACGAAAAAGAATTAACTTTGTGTTTCCATATTTCTTTAACTCATTTCCTTTTATTGATTGAAGCAAGCGTTCGGCTGTGTGATCAAGTAGAGATTGTAGCTGTACCTCTGCCGAAATTGGTGTGATTGTAATAGTGTCCTTTGATGGCAAACAGTCCATTTTAGCAGCAGTTATGTGATGATATGCTGGATACATATTTGAGCCTTTTTCAATCGCACGCAATCTGAGCTGAATATATTGCTGTTTTGTTAAATTCAAATCCAGAAATAATGCTAATGCCTCCTCATTTGTGAACTGTTTTGCATCGCTCGGAGTTGGTATACTTTTAAGAATCCGTTTTGTTCTCACTGGACTAGCTTTAACCACCTTTGTCAATTGTTTTTGTGATCGTAATTGATGTAGGAAAGATTCTTTTATATTTGTACAACCATTTTCATCGCTAACATCTTAGATCTATCGCTGCACTTGTCCAATGATTTGTGTGGTCTTCCAGCCTTATCTGGCTTTGCTGTTTCTGCAGCGATAGTAAGTTGGCCTTCTAACCAGTTTGCACTTTTTATATAAAAATTTTGTTTACTTCTTTGTAGCGTTTTTTTAGTGGTTTGACGATATAAGATAATTGCTCTTGTATTTGGGTGCTACACGAATTTAACTTTAATTTTATTTTAACATCTTCCTGGTTTTTGTTGCTAAAATACTCTTCGGCCAGTTCTTTATAACTGAAGCTCTCCATATTTTTCTGAATATTTTTATTTGCAACTGTTATTGCTGAAATATATTAGAGTAATTGAGTTTGTATTCAAATGTCGCTAAAAAGGTATAAAAAAGGTGTGATATTAAAAAATACCCAGGTTACTTATCAGTTACATCCTCTGTATATTGACATACTGACTTACAAATATAGTATGGTAATATAACAAATAATGACTATTATAACCTATAAAATACCTAAAGCACAAATTAAATACACCATTGTATACGACTACTTATAGGGCTTTTAAATTATCGTAATTTGAATTTTTTTAGAATAATTTCATTAAAATGAAAAAAGTGTTCGTCACGGGTGCATATGTATATATAGTGTTAAAGAGGACACTTTCACCTTTCTCGGGGTGGTATACGTTTCTTGATCCCTTTTGTTCCCTAGAAGTTCTATTCCACTAAATTGAAATTTGAAAAAAAATATAGTAGTTTCATAAATATTTCATAACGCCCCTAATATTAAACGGTAGAGCTGTGACCACTTACAACTGCTAAAGACTATAATCCTACCAACATTATAAAAAAGACCGCAGGTCCTTATCGATGACAACTTGCGAGTAGTATCCATTTATTTTTGATAAAAAACAGTTGAGTTTGACAGCAATTAAAATTTGACAGAAATTAAAAAAACAGTTGAGTTTGACAGCATGCCACGCCCATAATTAGCAATAGCTTAACCTAAGTTTTTGGCTACCTTAATATGGATATATTAGCTACATAAAGCCGTTAAAATTTTAAAAATTGGTGACAAAAAAATTAGACTTTTGACTGTTCTTGACGTAGCGAATTCTTGACTTCCGGTTTTGGGTCACGAGCATTGTATGTCACGAATAACCCGAACAATTTAGCCTCCAAATTGTCAATTGTTTCTGGTTTCAGCATAAACCAGGGACTTTACTCAGCCCCACCGGAAATAATCCAATTTGCGAAGGAAGGACGCATATGGTGGTCTCGTCGCTTTAATTTCTGCACCAGCTGGATCTTGTACGAATGTTGGCCAATATCTTTACACAAAATTGTCCATGTAGTAGACGGACAGAGCCCTAATTCTTGCGACCAACGGTGAATCGAATCTTCTTCCACATTTTCGTTTACAGTGGTGATATTGCTTTCAGTATGCACATTCCTTCGACGTGTTGGTGTTATTGCACCATTTAGAGAGTACGTGATATGAAATCTATCCACAGTTCGACGGATGGCTTGCACAGGTGGACGATTATGTGCGGCATAAAAATCACGAAATCGTCTATAAGTATCGTTAATCGATGACTGATTTTCAACATAAATTTGAATAATTTGGTAGCGTTGTTCAAGCGTTAATCTATTTCAGATGATTTGCCAGAATATGCCGGTCAATATGACAGCTCGTTTGACATCTAACCCATTGGTAAGATTAATCTAAGCAAAATAAACCCCTTGTTAAATTCGAACCTGTTATACTCTCCACCTGCGTCTTGAACTTAATATTGCAACCAATGTTGGGTACGGCTTCCACTTTAAAAATGTTGCCGATACGTTTTTAAAAAAAAATTTTTTTTAAAGGTGCTTTTTTAAGAAAGGTAATTTTTTAAGAAATGGATCTTTTTAAGAAGGGTACTTTTTAACAATTTTATCTTTTTTTTTTGGAAAAAGTGTGCTTTTTTTAAAAAAGGGTTGTTTAAAAGGGTACTTAAAAAAGTATTGTTTTAAAAAAGGGAACTTTTTTAAAGAGGTTTCTGTTTTAAAATAAGGGGACCTTTTCAAAAAAGGGTACTTCAAAAAAAGGTAGCTTAAGAAAGGTCATCTTTTAAATACTTCTTAGGAGTAGGTAGTTATTTAAAAAAAGTTACTTTTTAGAAAAAGGGTACTTTTTAAAAAAAGGGCTTTAAAAATAAGAATACATTTAAGAAAGGGGTGCTGATTCAAGATTAAGGGTACTTAAATAAAAGATTTTTTTTTAAGGGAACTTTTTTTTAGATAAGCGTAGTTTTTTAAGAAATGTAAATTTTTCAGAAAACCTATTTTTTTAAGAAAACGTACTTTTCGAAATAAATACTTTTTTAAAAAAATTTCTTTTTAGAAAAAGCGTTGTTTTTTAAAAAAGGTGGTTTTTTACAAAAAGGTACTTTTTAAAAATGGTACTTAAAATAAATTTTTTTTTTAAAAGGGCACCTTTTTTAAAAAAAAGTTATTTCTAGAAAAAAGTTTTTTTTTAAAGGGTACCTTAAAAAAATATACTTTTTTAATAAAAGGATACTTTTCTAAAAAGTGCACTTTTAAAAAAAGGGTACCTTTTTAAGAAAAAGTACCTTAAAAAAGTGTGTTTTTTTGGAGAAAATGTACTTATGATGGAAAGCTACTCTAAAAAAGTGTGCTTTTTTTGGGATTATATTTTTTCTTTCATATTGGCGATCTTTTTTTATATCGCGATAACGATAAAAAAAAATATGTGGCCATACTTGCTTCAGCCAATATGACACGTGGAGTGTAACCATACACACACCCAAATGAGCCAAATGCCACAAGTACAATGATATCTGACATATCTGAAGAAAAACAACAAACACATTGAACGTTATTAATTTTTTCAAGACTTTTCAAATTTTCATTTATATCTCGTGACCCTTTGGATCGATTTTGCTGATTTTAAATTGAAACTCCTGAAACTTATTAAACGATTTTTAAAAACGATCTAGTGTGTGATCGTAATTTCTTTGTTAGAACGATGGAGAAATTATATGGTTTTGGGGTCTCCAGAATTTATTTCGAGGCGGTACAAAAAGAATGACAAACCTTTATATACGCTCTGCACAGCGGTGGGGAGGGTATAAAATATTAATATCGTAGAAAAAAAATTAATTTTTTGGTCCTTTTAATATTGCAAAACGATCTGCATCTCTCTCTCTCCCTCTGACTCTATCTGTCTCTCTCTTTGTAATGAAAATTATCCAATTCACTTTAATGCTTTAGAAGTTATTCTCATTTTTAAACATTTCTTTAAGTATTTACAAGTACGAAATGGCGAATCATAAGGTATGGTCCGAATCGCTTTTTCACATTTTTAAAACAGTAAAATTCTTATCTTAAAAAAGCACAGATTTCTTTATGTACAATTTTACTCTAATATTTAATGTATATTTTTTTTATTTTTTTTTTATTTAAATTATGTTACAATTTGCGAAATTTCGCACTTTTTTCTTAACACGTTGCCTAAGAATTTGGACACCTCTTTTACCAATGTGATTGATGGATTTTTTCCTTTGAACACTGAAGTTTTTAACGTTATTTGCAGCTTGGAAGTGTTTTCTCAAATACTGCTTAATTATGGCCCAAAATCTTTCGATTGCTTGGAGCTCTGGGCAATTAGGTGGATTAAGCTCTTTCGATACAAAGTTAATTTTTTTATTTTGTACCTTTTTACTATAGTGACAGCTGGCTAGATCTGGCCAAAAAATTAGAGGAACTTTATGTTTCTGATAACGAACTTCCTCTTCGCTTACTCCAAGCAATTTTTTATGCAAAATTCGCTGTCCATCTTTCGTTTCACTATAATTGCACATGAGCACCTAAAATTTTTTCAGCTCACAAACATTTTTTTAAATAAAACAAATATATATAGATATTAATCAATGTATATTTTAATAAGTGAAGGTAAGACTTTGTGCCTCTTTTTAAACAAAACGCGCATACGGAGGAGTGTGAAATTTGACTTAGTTATAGTTCATATGGAGGAGAAGAGCAGAAAGATAAAATTTATATATAATATGTGTTCAAAATATATTAAATAAAATAAAATAAGATATTTATAATCAATAATGTTATAAGAGCCTATAGGTATGCTAATCAATTTTAGCCAATTGACAATTCATCGCCTGTGCATTTGTTATTTATGGTTTCAAAAAAGAGTACATTTTAATCGCCCTGTGTGGCATTGTGAATTGCCTAAAATTTATTAGCTTATCAAATTATTTATTAAAAAGCCCATTTATATTTCTTATATTTACAATGAAATTTAGTTTAAATATTCATAAATTTTTTATATATATGTGTAGATTAAAAAAAATTTCACAGAAAAAAATTTTATGAAAAAATAAATTTCCTAGAATTGTACTCGAATTTCGAGTTCTAAGTTCTGCTTGTTCATTTTATTTTTCATTAAAAACATGCACCTTAAAATAAAAAAAAAATTTTTTCATCAGTTTAAAAAAAAGAAAAAAAATCTGATTACATTTTACGAACTAAAAACAAGTGAGAAAATTATAGTAGGTCTAGACCGACTATATCCTATACTATACGTTTAGAGACCCTATTTCTAAGGTTCAACAAATTATGTATAGAAGATAAGTATAAACAAATTTGAGTTGCATTGTTATTAATTTTGTTGCCTTCGGATATGAAAAAGTTAATATCGGATGCTATATTTATATGGGGTCTAGGTCAAAAAATGGATCGATCCTGACTATATTTGTTAAGGTCGCTTATTTTTTACAAAAACATAAACAAACCAAATTTGAGGAAAATCTGCGCAATATTTTTGTTTTTTTGACAGGTTTAAGCGAAGATCGCGAATCATCTTCATATGGGGGCTATGACTAAGAATTGTCCTATATAGTTTATTTTTGAACTACTGATAAATGGATGTAATAAACATACATATACAAATCCAATTTGACCGAGATCTAAATGATAATTTGGGTATTATGGCAATTTAGGTTATCTCATAAGGGGTCATTTGTATGTGGACTAGGTTCGAACATGACGCGATCCTCACCAGCGTTTATCGTATGGCTGATGGAAGCTTGTATACTAAATTTCATCAAAATATATTTATATTTGTGACCTGTAGTTTGATTACAAGGTTTACATGGATACACAGACAGACAGACGGACGGACGGACATAGCTAAATCGACTCGAAAAATGTTTCTGAGTCTAGGTCAAATATTTTTTGTTAGTTACAGACATCAGCACAAAGTGTCATTACAACCTGACCACATACTGGTATAGAGCATAACAATATTTCAACTGCAGTTAAGATTAGTTTCATTTCCTGACTTACATAATTCAGATAGCAGACGTGTTAATTCACATTATGAACATCTCCATTTGCGATGACAATAACTTGGTGTGGTAACAAATTTCAATTTAACATTTTCCATTTTTTTTTTTTTTAAGTTTTTTCGCATTAAATTAATAAATTTATTTGCTGTGCTCATTTTTTGATATTCAACACTCATTGCGTAAATTTCATTTATTGTTTGCATCAACATAGTTTCTCATGATTTCACAAGGTTGTTTGCTGCTCTCAGTCGTTTTCGTTTTGTGCATCTAACAAATTATACAATATTTTGCAAAAGCTCCATTATGCTCGTATACACTGGCTATTCTGGTCATACATATTGGACAAACATATTTTAATCTTAGATTGCAATTTAGGATTTTGTGTATATTCAGCAGAATTTTCAAGCAATGTTAGTAATTTACACAAATGCCAAGTTCTACAAAAACATGAGATTGTAAAGTATATTGAAATTTTGGGGATTAGGCCATATTTGTGAGCTTAGAACTACTTAATACATATTATTATTATTAATTTTATTAATGAAGATCCTAATGTAACAAGATTTAAAATCTTATAAAACAACATTAGTCATAACAAATTAATTTTCAATAAGAAGAATGTTTGTAAGTTTAATTTATAATTAAAATTAAAAGAATAATATAAAATAAAATATAATATAAAATATATAAAAAATAAAATAAAAATGTAAAAATAAAGTGTAAAAATATCCTGCACAGCAGGTAAAAATTATATAGAAATTAAAATTAAATTAACTAAATAAGTTAAAATGAAGTATTAAAAATCAATTGAGAAAAAGTTTAAAAAGTTCTTTCTTAAATGATGTTGTATTTGATATTTTGTGAAGTTGATTATTTAAAGTATGTAACGAGTTCCAAAGACGTATGCCATTTACAAAAAAGTGTCTTTCGGATATTAGTCTATTGTACAATATTGGTACAAGACAGTTATTACGGTTAGATCTTGTAAATAGTAATCGCTCGAAAAGGTAATTGGGTTCTTTAGTGAAAATAATTTTATGAACCATAAGTAAAGTTCTAAATTTATGATAGTCTTCAAATGAAATGCCATAAATTTTATTTAGAAAAGCGGAGATACTATCATATTTGCGTAAACCATAAACATATCTAACAACACCTTTAAAGACGCGCGTAAGTTTACCCATGTCTGCACTATCACAACCTGACAACAATTCACAACCATATAAAAGCGTAGGTAAGATAAACGATTTTGCAAGAACAAATCTAATTTTCTGCGGTGTGAAGTACTGAGAAGACCAAAGACTACGGAGAATACTATAAACTTTTCCAGAAGCTTTGTTAATTTGATCATTCCACGTTAGGGTATTATTAAAAATCATTCCAAGGTTTTTAGCATTCACAACTTAGGCGATATCCACTTCATTAATACTAACTTTCGGAAGGCAAGTGGTATCATATATCTTTTTAAAAATAACAAGGCATTGAGATTTTTTCGGATTTAAGGTAAGACAATTCAACCTAGCCCATTCAAATTCGTGGTTCAGTTCAGTATTCAGGTTCTGTACACAATTTTCCACATCTCGTACGTTACATGATGTGTATAACTGAACGTCGTCAGCGTACATGTGCATTTGGCATGAATTAATTACGCGTGGTAGATCATTTATGTAAATAGAAAACAAAAGAGGGCCAAGTATAGACCCTTGCGGAACACCCCTACTTAAAGACGCAGAGGTACACGACTTGTCTTTAGAGACAACTACTTGTTCTCTATTCCGAAGGTAAGAGCTAATCAATTTAGAGGAGGTTTCAGAATAACCAAAAATATGTTTAAGCTTTTTAACAAGAATATCATGGTCCACTGAGTCAAAAGCTTTAGAGTGGTCCAATAAAGTCAAAAAAGCAATATTACCAGTGTCAACGATATAACGAAGATCTTCCGATACATCAATTAAAGTAGTGATACACCCTCTTTTCCAAAAACAAAATTTTTGGTAAATTTTTGCATCGCCAGGACGTGAGATAAAACGGCCATTGAATTTCTCGCCCAAGTGGCATAGCCCTGATGCAACTATATCTCGTCCAGATCTATGTCCTCAATTTCTGGCCACAAATGTCCGTTATCATTTGGTCGATTTTGCAGGCCAAAAAATCACGATGTACACGAAATACATTTTGATTTGAACACCCATGTTCATAAAAGACTTCAACAGTCTTAACGCGCTGCTTAATAGTGTACCTTCCCATGGTTGAATTTGTCAAAGACTGAAACAAATAAATGTCATATGAAGTTGGGCAAAAAACTTGACGTTAAGGTGTGATTGACAATTAACATCGCGCGTTATAATTGGTCCACCTTTTAGTTGCGTACTGCGTTTCTGCGTTGTAAACAAATTAAAAAAAGTAGAAATGTTCCGTTATTTCTTTGAAAAACAAGTAAAATTCACATTTTGTCAATGGTAAAAAGTTCGTAATTCAAAATATTTTTTCCAAATTTTTAGTAATATAAAATATTTCCCTCTTAAGTGTACGGATAAAAACAAATATTTTTGTTACAAAACATAGAAAAGAGAAAAATAAATTTGAAACACAATTTTTTTTATTTTTGAACTCTTTATTTGAATTCTTATTAATAATTTGATTTAAAATAATTATCTAAAACATAACTGAAGCAAAGATAAAAACGGTGCATTCAAAACAGCAACCACTTATTTTAAAAACAAGTAAGAGTGTTAAATTCGGCTGTGCCGAATCTTTGATACCCTCCACCTCGGTTTGAGTAATGATAATAAATGTAAACAAAATATTGGGAAAAGTAAACAATTTGTTAAACTTAATACCAAATTATTTCAGCAAATTCTTTGGGTTGGTTTTCGTCTTTTCTTTAGGATTTATTTCGGTGTTTGCTTTTTGGTTATCGTGGTTGCTGATCAGCATGTATTTAGGTTATATACCTATATGCATGCGTTTCCAGTTATATGACATAACTTCTCGTTTAATTTAGTTTTTGCTAATTAAATAGCTCGCCCTAACCTCCATTGCAAAGGTAATGGTTGTATAGGGTGGCTATATGCATTAAATCGTGCTAATTGGAGATGGCTGTATAGTTTCTTTTAACTGGCCAAATATTTCTTCATTGCGGTCATATAGGTCGGATGGAGTAATAAAATAATAACCAAAAAAAAGCTCTCTCAACTTTTTTATTAAAATATTGCCATATTTGGAAAACATAGAGAATAAATTTATAATAATAAATAACCAAATTAGGGATGCCAAACGCAAAAAACCAAAAGTCCCAAACATTTTAAATAAAATAATTTAATGTTATCTTTATTTTCTGAAAAACTTCAAATTTTCATCCAAAAAAATGGTGAAAATTTATATATAAATAACATTCTCATCAAATTGCGTTTATTTATGTAACAATTTTTGTGTCCGCAATTCTTAAATATCATTTGAGGTTTTCTAAAATTCCTTGAATTTAAATCAATGTTTTATGTAGTCCGATTCTGTAAATTTCAACGATCCGACAATCGCAAAATATATCGACAGCTATTGTTGTTTGCACTAAGGATTAAGTGATTCACTAAGTTCATACATCTTAACGACAGTCGACAAATCTATTTTTCTATTTATTTAAATTGTAAACGAGTGGCATCTCTGTCAAAATAAGCCAAAAACACAAAGAATAGAAAAAAACAAATTACTTCGTGTTTGACAGGATGATTTTATATTTATGTTTAATATCTTTATTTTTTTACTAATATTTCTGTTTATTTATTTGAAAATGAAATAATGAATTGAATATGCTATTTAATTTTTTTATTTATATAAAAAAGTTTTGTAATAATAGAAAATATTTTCACTATTTTATGATTTTTATTTATGTATGACGACATTTCAACCTAAAAATTTAAGTTTTTATCGATTGAATAAACAACGCAAAAATGGTTGTCGTTTAGATAACAACAACAGCTGACTTTAACAATAGCGAATATCGTTTAAAAATTTTACTGATAATTTTGCTATTTTCTTTTTTTAACGATTCGACTATCGTTAAAAGAAGTTACTGAATCGCGGTACTGAAAAGCTATTAATTTCTCCTGAATGCCAATATTTTTTTTTAATGTAAACATTTTTTAAATTGTAAACATATTTGGTGTTTTTTTTTTTTGGAATTTCAATTTGTGTTTAACGAATAAAATTTGTATATTAAAGATGCAATTGATGTCTTCTAAATTTAAAATTATTATTTCCGACGTTTTGATATGATTTTCTGAAATTCAGTTAATATTTTATAATTTATAATTGGAAATTTTTAATTCCAGTTTTTAGAATTGATATTTTCTTAAATTTGAATGGAAAATTTAAAAAGCGCAATTTTGTATTTATGTGAATAATAATGCTTTAGTAATTATAAACAATTTTTAAAAATTAGATGTAATCGCAATCAGATATTTTGTAGGTAAAGCAGAATAATAATTCTATATAACTAAGTAGAACTTTTTTGAAATCAAAAAACTCATTGATGAACTCGGTAACTCTATTTTGTAAAGACAACAAAAATTTAATATGCCAAACTTATGTTCACGTTTGTAAAAGAATAATGAAAAAAAACGTATGAAATAAAAGACCAGCCCGTGTATACTCTTAACATTGTTCTGTATAATATCTGAATGAAAATATTGACATTCATGTTAAAATAGATATAACTATTGCAAAGCTAATTAGAACAAAAATTGTGGCGCCATCTACTGCGGCATAGTCACGCTGAGCAAAATGAAGTGACACTCTGTTAATGCAAAAGAAATGTATTTTCCCCACAACAAAATATTGCAGAAATTTATGTAAATAAAATAATATACCGATTTATTTCTAACATGCAGTTATTATGGATATACATATATAGAATATATGTATATTATTTGTATTATTTAATATGTGTATGTATGTATATGTAAATATTACACACAAAAAATACAACATCAAACGTTATTTTTGAGTTTTTCTCTTTAAATAAATTAATACATAATTTTTTTTTTTTTGCTAAATTAACATTGTTTTCTTTTTATTAACAACTAGGTATTTTAGCATTATTTGCTTTAGATGCTGGTCAATTTTTACTCCCTTTATATTAACTCGTAGTGTCTGCTTGTCGAAAAAATTTTGGATCGATTTTAACCCCTTTCTCGTGACCCAATCAATCTGAAAGTTTGCAGGCAGGCTCGTGATCTAATAAATTTTTTTAGTGATGCCAAAACAATGGAAACTGTTAAATTTTTCTACCAGAGTTGATAAAAAACAAGTAAGAGTGTTAAATTCGGCTGTGCCGAATCTTTGATACCCTCCACCTCGGTTTGAGTCTTGATAATAAATGTAAATCAAAAAGTAAACAATTTGTTAAACTTAATACCAAATTATTTCAACAAATTCTTTGGGTTGGTTTTCTTCTCTTCATTATTTCGGATTTATTTCGGTGTTTGCTTTTTGGTCATCGTGGTTGCTGATCGGCATGCATTTTGGTTATACACCTATATGCATGCGTTTCCGGTTATATGACATAACTTCTCGTTTAATTTAGTTTTTGCTAATTAAATAGCTCGCCCTAACCTCCATTGCAAAGGTAATGGTTGTGTAGAGTGGCTATATGCATTAAATCGTTCTAATTGGAGATGGCTGTATAGTTTCTTTTAACTGGCCAAATATTTCTTCATTGTGGCCATATAGGTCGGATGGAGTAACAAAATAATAACCAAAAAAAAAGCTCTCTCAACTTTTTTTTAAAATATTGCCATATTTTGAAAACATAGAGAATAAATTTATAATAATAAATAATCAAATTAGGGATGAAAAACGCAAAAAACGAAAAGTCCCAAACATTTTAAATAAAATAATTTAATGTTATCTTTATTTTCTGAAAAACTTCAAATTTTCATCCAAAAAAAATTGTGAAATTTTATATATAAATAAAAATAACATTCTCATAAAATTACGTTTACTTATGTAACAATTTTTATGTTAGCAATTCTTAAATATCATTTGAGGTTTTCTTAAATTCATTGAATTTAAATTAATATCGACAAATCTGTTTTTCTATTTATTTAAATTGTAAAGGAGTGGCATCTCTGTCAAAATAAGCGAAAAACACAAAGAATAGAAAAAAACAAATTACTTCGTGTTTGACACGATGATTTTATGTTTATGTTTAATATCTTTATTTTTTTTACTAATATATCTGTTTATTTATTTGAAAATGAAATAATGAATTGAATATGCTATTTAATTATTTTTTTATTTATATAAAAAAGTTTTTTAATTAAAGCAAAATATTTTCACTATTTCATGATTTTTATTTATGTATGACGACATTTCAACCTAAAAATTTAAGTTTTTATCGATTGAATAAACAACACAAAAATGGTTGTCGTTTAGATAACAACAACAGCTGACTTTAACAATAGCGAATATCGTTTCAAAATTTTACTGATAATTTTGCAATTTTCTTTTTTTTTACAATTCGACTATCGTTAAAAGAAGTTACTGAATCGCGGTACTGAAAAGTTATTAATATCTCCTGAATGGCAATATTTTTTTTAAATGTAAACATTTTTAAATGTAAAGATATTTCTAAATTTAAAATTATTATTTCCGACGTTTTGATATGATTTTCTGAAACTCAATTAATATTTTCTAATTTATAATTGGAAATTTTATTTTCAGTTTTTATTATAATTGATATTTTCTTAAATTTGAATGGAAAATTTAAAAATTGAAATTTTGTATTTATGTGAATAATAATGCTTTATTAATTATAAACAATTTTTAAAAATTAGATGTAATCGCAATCAGATATTTTATAGGTAAAGCAGAATAATAATTCTATATAACTATGTAGAACTGTTTTGTAAGCAAAAAACTCATTGACGAACTCGGTAACTCTATTTTGTAAAGACAACAAAAAGTTAACCCCCCAATCTCACATCACACTGAAATTGTAAAATCGTTGTGTACGTATTATCAACGAAAAATTGTTCGAATTAGTCGAATCCATCGCCATTAATTTTTATGCTCAAACATCTGACTGCAATCTCATTTTTAAAATGTTGTCGAAGCGTAAACTTGAAAAAATTTGTATACTTCTCTCTCTTATTTTATTTTAAGTAGAGTTACCAAGTTTATTATACAGGCACATGTTTGAGGGAAAATGTTTACATTTATTATTATTAGTATTATTTTAATAATAGTTAATAATATTTATGCTCTATAATTAACAAACTTGCGTTTTTGTATGCGCATTTCAAAAAATAAATCATTATAATAGATTTAACAAGTTAAAACTTTAATAACAATTTTACAGAATCCAGTAAATTTGCATTAAATTTATAACAGGGTAACATTAATCATCGTTAGTGTCTGCCACTATTCGCACGAAAAATTTGGTGCCATTAGTGTGACCACTGCGGAAAATGTGTGTGTATTAGTAAAAAAAATGTGAGTGTATTGAGTTTTTCGAACTTGCAGTGTGATGTGAGATTGGTGGGTAATATGCCAAACTTATGTTCATATTTGTAAAAGAATAATGAAAAAAACGTATGAAATAAAAGACCAACCCGTGTATACTCTTACCATTGTTCTGTATGATATCTAGTTGAAAATATTAACATTCATGTTAAAATAGAAATAACTATTGCAAAGCTAATTAGAACAAACAAAAATTATGGCGGCATCTACTGTGGCATAGTCACGCTGAGCAAAATGAAGTGACACTCTGTTAATACAAAAGAAATGTATTTTCCCCACAACAAAATACTGCAGAATTTTATGTAACTAAAATAACCGATTTATTTCTAACATGCAGTTACTATGAATATACATACATACATATATATAATATATGTACATTATTTGTATTATTTAATATGTGTATGTATGTATATTTAAATATTACACACAAAAAATACAACATCAAACGTTATTTTTGTGTTTTTCTCTTTAAATAAATTAATACATAAATTTTTTTGCTAAATTTACATTTGGGCAATTCACAACAGGTGTTGTATATTGTATGTTGTATTGACATACACAATACAATCATTTGTTGTGAACACTCAGTTGTATTTTCATATTGTAAAACGCTTTCTTTAGTAATTTTCGATCCAACGAGGAAAGATCGCTTCGTCGCTTCTGCTATTTTGTATAAGAGAAAACACTTGTCAGTGTTTGCTTTTTGGTCGTGAGATATACCCTGGAGTTTTAGTTACGTACCTCTTGCATTTTAATTTATAATGAAAAAAAAAATGTTAAATGTTTTGGTTGGTACTGAAAGAGAAAATACATACTAAAAATATAAACATTAATTTTTATATAAATAAACTTATCGATGTATTTGCGTTATTTGCATTATTTGCCATATTTTATTTTATAATTATTTATGCTGATAATATTCTATGTATTTGTTTTTTCTTTTTCATAAAAACTGGCATTCACTTGGAACTGATATGTTATGATACAATATACAACATTTACTAAACATAGCAAATGAAGTTGGATCGTGTATCAGATTTTTCAGTGAAAATTACCAACAACAATTTTACACTATTGTAAAGTGATACACGATACAAGAGATACAACGATACATTACCCATTGTGAATTGCCCAATTGTTTTTTTTATTAACAACTAGCTATTTTAGCATTATTTGCTTTAGATGTTGGTGAATTTTTACTCCCTTTATATTAACTCGTGGTGTCTGCTTGTCCAAAAAATTTTGGATCGATTTTAACCACTTTCCCGTGACCCAATCGATCTGAAATTTTGCAGGCAGGCTTGTGGCAATGACAGAAATGATCTAACATATTTTTTTAGTGATGCCAAAACAATGGAAACTGTTAAATTCTTCTACCAGAGTTGATAAAAAAAATATACAAAGGGTTAGTTTTTATTACATTATTACCACAATGACCACCAAAACAACAAGTCCAGCTATGACAACAATACAACATTTAGAATAACAACAAGAACAATATAGAAACATCATATTTTTAATTTTTTTTTTTAAATTTTTCAGAGATTTCCCTGGACCTGTTCCACCGATTTTAATGATTTTTGAAATAGAAATCTTCCCACGAATTTGGTGAATAATTCTCACTGAAAATGATCACCTTAGCTATCCTATTGAGTGCGTGATCGTGACAAGAACAACATAGAAAATTATATTTTTTCAAGACTTTTTTTAGTTCTTCATTCAAATCTCGGGCCCTAATCAACCGATTTGGAGGATTTTAAACAGCAAACTTCTCAGGATGTTAGTGAATCATTTTTTATGTCAAAGAGCACCCTAGCTGCCCGATTGATGCCGCCATCGTGATTTCCACAGACGGACAGACAGACATCGCTATATCAACTCCGGTTGTGATAAGTATCACAAATATATATATACTAGCTGGACCCGGCAAACGTTGTTTTGCCCTCAATGAATTTTTATTTTAGTTAGAATCTGTATATACCTATATAAAATGTGTGACGAAGATCTCCAGATAATAAAATGAGAGCTTCACCAAAAAATCTTTCATTGCCTTTCAAATCTTTTATCAAATCAAATCACAATGTTTGTGAGCCATGGTACATTCATCCCAAATAAAAATACTGCATTTTTGCAGAACTTTTGCCATACCGGAATGTTTTTTGATATTACAGACGGCATTCTCATTTTTTTGTACGTTTAACGGTGATTTGAGTGCTGAATGAGCTGTGCGGCCACCATGCAATAATGTAGCGGCTTTTTCCTTCTTTTTCGTTAGAATATTTATATATAAAAACGTTTGTGAGTTTATTTATTAAAATTTATATAAATTTGACAACTCATTATTTTTCGAACGACAGCGCCATCTACCGGGTCCAATAAAAAAATGTTTCTAACATACATATATGTACATTCTTAGTTTCATTAAAATCACACCATAAATAAGAATATTCGAAATAACTTTACCCAGCGCCACCTATCGGGTCCATTTATACATACAAAAATTTCTTATGACGAAACATACGTTCATTCTGAATTGCAGTCAAATCGCGCTGAAAGTAAAAATTTTTGTTTTTAACTTGACCCCAACGCCAGCTAGAGGGTTAAAACTAAAAAAAAAACACAGAAGAGCTCGAACCGAACCTATGCTGGAAATCCTACCTCGACAGCTCTTATGGTTCCGGAGATCATTCGTTACAATCAAATGCATCAACGTTTTTATATATACGCCACGCCCCTTTGCCCACTAACAACTTTATATAGCTAAGGTCTTATTATTTCGCAAAAATATCCTTTTGTGAAAATTTCATGACAATCCTTCCAGTAGTTTAGAAGATATTACTATTTTTTATTTTTCTAAAAAGGGGCGTGGCCCCGCCCACTTTTCTTCTTGTATGTATTTCTATTCATGCTAATACCATATGTACCAAATATGACTGCTGTAGGTAAAAAAATTCCCGTGATATGACTTTTTCAAATTTTGGGTTATATGGGCGTGGCACCGCCCCTTTGTCCAATCAAAAATTTATATAGCATATTATTCCTTCCAGAGTCACAGTAACACGCTCTGAAAATTTCAGGAAGATCGGTTCTTTGGTTTGGCCTCCTATAAAGCACAAACAAACACACATTCATTTTTATATATATAGATAGATTGAAAGCAGATTAATTATGATTTAAGGTAAAATGGGGCGAAAAAGGGGGACTTGGTAATAAAAAAATGTATGGCTACCTTACCTGTAGATAAAAAGTGTATAAAACTTTAGATAAATACATATTACAAAAAAATTATTTTGTATAGCAAACATTGTTAGTGGTATAAGTAAAAAAAAGGGGGCGGTGAAATGGGCGTGGTTCATAGTTATATGGCGACGTTAACAGTATTAAGAGCAATATACTACCAAATAAAAAAATCCGTTGGAAGGAACAAATTTGTACAGAGAAAAAAAAGTTTAAAACTTTCAAACAAAATTTGGCGTGAAAAGGGGCGTGAAAGGGGGCGTGGCGTAAGAAATGTTTATTTCTACCTCGCCTGGAGTATAATGTGTATACAATTTGAAGTAAATCTGTTAAAAACTATATGGGAGCAATTACATAATTTTAAAAAAGTGGGCGTAAAAGTGGGCGTGGTCAAAAAAAAGTACCCTATTAATCATGCCAGAGTCCCAGTTAAATGCTGTGAAAAATTCAGGAAGATCGGTCCAGAGGTTTGGTCTCCTATAAGGTACACACAAACAAACAAATAAACAAACACACATTCAATTTTATATATATAGATTATACGGGGTCCAAATTTTTTTTCTAATTATTACAAACGGAATGACAAACTTTTATATACCCTCTGCACACTGGAGTGGAGGGTATAATTATTGTAGCCGTAACGGTTGACATGTTAAAAAAGGATTGGTTAAAGATTCCATTATAATTCATAATATTTTGCATTGTTCATTTGGGGAAACTTAAACAAAATCAGTATAAATTTCGTGCATACTGTTGCAACAAACGCAGTTGCCAAATTGAACATGCTTTGTAGCAAATGAATTGACGCATGCTGAAATGTTTAAGCATTCATACATACGAGCACATATGTACATATGCAATCTGTAACAAAAGGCTTATTGCTGTTGAAGGATTCTGTATGTTTATGAAAAGAGAAAGAAGAAGAAGAATGAGTTAGTACTTCTTTTGCTCTATTTTCTCACTTCAATAGACAAGAAAATCTGTGCATTCAGATGATAAAAAAAATTTTCAGCCAAAAAAAAAAAATTAAAAATTTTGAATAAATTTCTTATTTTTCCATTAATATCTGCATTTGGTTTGTGTAACATTTCAATAATAATAGAATATACAAAGAAGTATATTTTGTGATTTGTTATAACAATTAAATTGAAAACTATCGAATTGAAATATTGAACTGTAAGAGAAAATCTCATTTAGATGCTTCAGTAGTACAATAACATTTGGACGTAATCAGAGATTAAAGACGTTCGCTTTTACAATTCTTCAGATATATTTATTTTTTATAGGCTGATGCCACTGTCTCTTTTGCGTACCCGTTTCAAAGCTTTCGATATTATTGTGTCTAATTTCATTAACTAGGCAATAAAAAATTTATAACAAATGAATTAACCAAAATTGAATTTCAAATTGTATCCTATTTTGTACATAATACTTACCGTAAGCTATAACGAGTAATCAAAAAAAAAACCTATTGTGAATTATATGAATTTATCTAAAACGTATCGTAAGCTAAATGTATAAGCTGTAATTATACCAAACATATTTTGAATTAACCATTAACTCTACAACTTTCATCGAAAACGGTGAGCAAAGGAATACCCATCTCGTAGGTTATATATTTATTTAATAAATAAAAGATTAATCACGAAACCACTTCTGTTCTTCTTTTTTTGTGATATTGTTCATTGGCAATAAAACCTTTTATAACTTCCCCGCTCTGCGAGAAATTATTACTTGGCGAAACCAATTGCTCAAATACTTCATATTTAGGTTCCCTGGAACGAACTGCTCTGCTCGTCATCCCAACACTATAGAACCAAAAACTGAAGTTAACCTCGGAGGAGTCTGTATGCGCCTTCGAACCGGATAACGATATCAGGTCTTTAATGTTTACTTTGTATGGGAGATGTCATGGCCACTAATTCCATCCTGAGCATTTTTGTTTCTACTACGACCATTAATAACTAAAAACTTCACTCTCGCTATCATTATTTTATCTTATATATAAAAATGGAGTTTTGTATGGTTGTACGTTTGCTTGCGGTTTATAGGAGACTTCTGCACTGGACCGATCGTCTTGAAACTTTTACAGCAGTTAGCTGACTATCCCGAAGGAAAAATAGGCTATATTTTTATTTTTCAAGTGGTCGTGGCACCTCCCATATAAAGTGAATTTTGAACATCTAATATTAACATAGAATATCTGGAGTACTATAACAGCAAGAGTTCTGAAACTGTGCACTTGCACATATTAAATTAATTTGAAGAGTTGCAGTGAGCGTGGCACCCCCCATTCAAAGCAAATATTAAGTGTCATATATCTGGAGTACTGTAATAATGAAAGCCTTGGAACTTTGTCTGAGTTTATGAGTTATTAATGTGAGTAGTCCGATCTCCTCATATATAAAAAATATAAAGTACTATAAAAATGAAGTTTTGAAACTTTTGACAAGCACATTAATTACGAATGTGAGTAGTCGTGGAAAATATGGGCGGAATAACCAAATTAAAAAAAATCGCAAAAACCAAATAACCGAAAGTCGCGAATTCCAAAATCGCAAAAAAACAAAAATCGCCAAAACCGAAAATCGCGAATAACAAAAATCGCCGAAATCTGAAATCACAGAAAACAAAAACGTTGAAGCTAAAAATCATTAAAATTCAAATATAAAAAAAATCGCCAAAGTCAAAAATCGCTAAAATCAAAAATCGCCAAAACCGAAAATCCCGAGAAGCAATAATTGCTAAAGCAAAAATCGCCAAATTTTAAAATCGCTAATAACAAAATCGAAAAAAATCGCTAAAACCGAAAATCGCGCATAACAAAAATCGCCGAAATATGAAATCACAGAAAAGAAAAACGCTGAAGATCGATAAAATTCAAAAATAAAAAAAATCGTTGAAATCAAAAATCGCTAAAATCAAAAATCGCTAATAACAATATCGCAAAAAATCTCTTAAATCAAAAATCGCGAATAACAAAAACCGGAAAATCAAAATAACAGAGAACAAAAAACGCTTAAGCCAAAAATTGATAAAATTCAAAAATAGAAAAGAAAATCGTCAAAACTGAGAATCGCGATAACAAAAATCGCCAAAATCAAAAATTGCCAAAACCGAAAATCCCGAGAAGCAATAATTGCCAAAGCAAAAATCGCCAAATTTTAAAATCGCTAATAACAAAATCGAAAAAAAATCGCTAAAAGCAAAAATCGCACATAACAAAAATCGCCGAAATCTGAAATCACAGAAAAGAAAAACGCTGAAGATCGATAAGATAAAATTCAAAAATATAAAAATATCGCCAAAGTCAAAAATCGCTAAAATCAAAAATCGCTAAAACCGAAAATCCCGAGAAACAATAATCGCCAAAGCAAAAATCGCAAAAATCGATAAAATCAAAAATTGCGAATAACAAAAACCGGAAAATCAAAATCACAGAAAACAAAAAACGCTAAAGCCAAAAATCGATAAAATTCAAAAATAGGAAAGAAAATCGTCAAAACCGAGAATCGCGATAACAAAAATCGCCAAAATCTAAAATTGTCAAGACCGAAAATCGCGAGAAATAATCGCCAAAGTCAAAAATCGCAAAAATCAAAAATCGTCAAAATCTTAAATCGCAAAAACAAAAATCGGCAAAATCAAAAATTGCCAAAAATAAATAAAATGGTTTTCTAAAAATGTATATCCAGTTTTTTTTTAATTTCGCAACGATGGGTGTATCGAAGCGCATCTGGTTACTGCTAATTTTAGTTCTGTGATATTAGCTTAAAGAATAACATCGTGTTCGTGTATTAAATTTATTTATTTAAAATTATGCAATTAGTCCGCGTTTTTTTAATTTTTAATGCAGTGTTAAATGTTAAAGTATTTAGTTATACCAGCAGATTCCAACACTCGAAATTCGACTGCAAATTCTAGGAAATTTTATTTTTTAATTTAAAAAGGACCCTAAAGGTATGCTTCACAATTCAACTCATTTTAAATGAAGAAAACAAAATCAACACAATAACACAAACACATTAACAAATTTAATAAACACACACATTGTATTGTACAATTTTATTTATGTATTAGTAGCAACTTTAAATGAGCATTACTCCAAAAACAATTTTTAAATTTGAAAACCTTTAAGTCTGGTGGATAGCTAAAAAAATACCTTTCAAATAAGATACGTTTGGTCAAAATCGGGAGAAAACTGTTGAACGAAGCATTGGTCCCAAAAAATCGCCTTATCTATTAATATTATAGATATAAAATGTGGTGGGTATCGTGAGACCTTCCTTGCAAATCCAAAATTGTGGTATCATTAGTTAAACTAATTCGACTATTAAATTAAAACTTTAGTACATTTCCTTTTTACAATTTTTGCCCTTCTTTTTAATTTGTCTTCATAAATGTCTATTTAATCCTTTGCACTGCTTGACTCTTTATGCATTTAAAATTCCGTTTTTCTTTTTATTAAACAAGTGACAGTTCTATAGTAAATCAAATTGGATACAGATTGATTGACTGATTGATTGGTAAGAAAACTAAAAAGCGTAATGATAATACTGACAGATGCGGGGGGCACAGACAGACAGACAGACAGAATACTGATAAACAAACAAGCAGACATTTTTTTTACAAAATATGTATTTACACTAACTCAATATAAAATATATGCAATAAGGAGAATTGCTTTAGATTTTCATAAATATCTAGTTTCAAGCGGATTTAAGTAGTTACAGTCTAAAAGCAATTTTTTGGGTAAGCTAAGAAAACTTTTGCTGTAATAAATCTCTAGCGTAATATGTCGGTTGCGGCTGATTTGTCACTACGTATAAAAAATGTCACTCAAAAAACCATCAAAGCTTTAAATTTCATGAAGTATTACAATATTAGTTAAAACAAGAATTTTGGCATCGAAAGAATTTATTACTAAAGAATGGCCAACAAAAAAAAAAAAAAAGACGCCCTTAAAAAGATGGCTCATTTACTTATTTTACTAATGACCGTAGCGAAACAAAATATTGTGGCATTAAATTAAATGCCAATAGAACTGAGGAAGGCAAAAAACCAAAGCAGAAGTAAATGAATTATTCATGAGTTTTGCCAAAAAGGCAAGGAGGGAGGATAGGTGAACTGTACACATCACTAAGCAACTTTGTAAGTAAATATTTAAATATCTAACTAGGATGAATTCCTGCAGAGAACAACTAAAAGCGTAATCGATATTATTGTCTAACTTGGTAACACCCTCCACATTGGACTAATAGAAAAATTTAATGTAAAACTTTTTGAATTAACCCATTTCTTAAATATATAACTTAGATATGTATAAATAATTAAATGTGTGGGGGGAGTTTATAGTGACATTTCTGTGGTTTTCTGGAATGACCGCGTATGTCCATTTTTGTCAGTTTTGAGTTAACGATGCAAAATATATTAATTTTTAACGCTCTTTCTGAGTTTTTCCTTTAAATAACGACGTAACTTAAATGTTTATTAAATTAATTTGCACCAACGAATGTCAACCTACGTTCGATCGCTGACCAATTTTTTTTTCTCAGAAAACAACACATAGCGACATACGTTGTTATTAATGAAAAAAAAAAATGGAAAATAATTTTGGATTATTTTTCAGTTTATAACCACTTATAAAAACTTGTGTGTTTATTTCTGTTATTTTTTGTGTCTATTATTCTTGATACGTTGTTAAATTCTCATCCTAAGTCCCGTTAACTTTTTGTTGACGAATGAAAAAATCCATTTTTCAAGCAACAACAACTTATGTCTACATGGGTGGTTGCATTGGTAGTTTTCTTTTTCAAAGAAAACGACGTTTGTCGACACAAGTTGTTTTATCTGCACACACTTTAAGTGTAATTTACATATTGTTTTTTCGTCCTTCTCTAGGATCTATTCCTCTGAAGATTTTAGACTCAAAATTTTATATAAAGTATTAATTGCCCATATCTGCAGGACTGTTAAATAAAAAGCTCTAAAAACTTTATATCGGGCCCATAATTTCAAATATAACTTTTTTGGCTCCACTGAACATTTTGATTTTATAACATACGCGGTTATTCTAGAAAACCACAGATCTGACATTTGTCAGGATGTTTTTTTTTTATAGAGCAGACTTCTTTATTGTATAACAACATTTTGTGATATTTTTACTGATATTTCCTATCTCTTTTTATTATTTTTTAGAATTATACTTCTATACTAATATCTGTGGTCACAAGCGATAACCGCCTAAGTCGACTTGAGAATGATTTGAGTTATGTATGCTATCATATTCTACTAACAATGCTTTATATTTACGTGAAATCCCTATTTTTCTAACACTGTTATTTAAAAAGTTATTAATGAAAACATACTGACCTAAGTCGTAATAAAGCCCCATTAGATTTATATAAAAAGCTATTTTTCTCGAAATCATGATTATCGAGTTAGGCGGTTATTGCTTGGGACCACAGATATAATAAAGAGGTAATGTGTATTTATTCGTAGGACGTAATCTCCGTAACTACTCATCTGATCTTCCTGCAATTTTCACAGAGATTACTGCGGATGGGGGATGCGCTGTAGGTTTTTATTTTTGTAAATATTTTTAGTGGGCGTGGCACCTCCCATACAAGAACATTTTTAATATCATATATATGAAGTACTGCGATAGGGAGAGATTTGCAAATTTGTCTTAGGTCATCTAATACTAACGAGAGTTGTCAGAAGAAAAATGCACGGGATCGGACCAAGGGGCGTGTCCCTCCCCATACAAAGTACATAATAAATGTCATATATCTGGAATACTGAAATAGTGAGAGCCTTGGAACTTTGCGTGAGCCATTTCATTACGATGCGGGCATGGGGGGGAGAGGCGGTAGCTAAGCACACCGGGTTACATCTAATATTGTATATAATACTGAATTTTTTTTTTTGCTAACCAACACTCAGGGGATGCCCCCTACAAAGTGCATTGTGTTGATTTAAGGAAAATAGGTTATGGGAAGGAGGAGAGAGGGAGTAGTGTTTATGGATATTTGGCTTAAATTTTATTAGATTATAACTGTCAGGAAAGACCCCTGCGGGGAGTTTATTCCACATACGGCTAGTTCGACTGATAAACGAATTCTCTCTGTAATGCGTTGTGCGGTCAACTGGACAATAGACTACAAACGGATGTGATCTACTAGAGAAGCGGGTAGAGCGAACCAAAACTCGGGCACTTGGAATAAGTTCGCTAATCTGAGAAGAACATTTCCCATGATAATATCTATACAACAGTGCTACACAACCCACATTCCGACGGTGTTCCAATGAATCAATAGAATTGGATACCCTACTGTCATTGATGAGCGCCAACGCCCTCCTTTGCACACGTTCCAGTAGCTCCAAAATAGACTTCGAAGCCCCTGCCCATATATGGGAGTTGTATTCCCTTTTTCGGTCGGATGTAAGTGGTATAGATTTTAAGTAGATCAGAAGGAGTGAAGTAATTTCTACACCGTTTTAGAAAACCAAGACACTTGAATGCTTCTTTCGACACTTGAAAAACAGGCTCGTTCCAACGAAAATCACATTGAATTCCCATGCCCAGAACATCAAGAGTATCCGATTCCTCAATACCTATACCACCCATATATACAGATGCCATTGTTAATTCCATGGCCCTATGGGTCAACATACAACATTGGGTCTTCAGCGCATTAAAATCAACCCTATTCGCTTTACCCCACTCGGAGATTGTTAAGAGGTCTTGATTGGTGTGTCATTCATTGTCCGCCTTTTGCCCCCCAACCTCCAAGAGGCTTGGCCTACAATTAAAGGAAAATGAATGGCAAATGCTGCTGTCATCTGCGAAAGAGTATGTAGAGTTAAAACTTTGGCCAAGAAGGTCGTTCAGAAAGATAAGGAAAAGAGAAGGAGAAAGAACGGAACCTTGGGGTACCCCTGAATTAAGCTGAAACTCATTAGATGAGACCCCATCAATAACAACACGTATTGTTCGGTCTCTGAGGAAACTCGATATAAATCGAGAGAAGTCATTACCGACCCCAAATGCAATAAGCTTTGATATCAATGCACCGTGCCATACACGGTCGAATGCCTTGGAAATATCCGGAGCAACCACTTTACTTTCGCCAAAATTGCGAATGGATCGACTCCAGCGCTCAGAAAGTAGAGCTAACAGGTAGTTCACAAGGTGGAAATTGATCATGCTCTCCATCACCTTTGAGAGCGCAGAGCAGATTGCAATTGGACAGTAATTTTCAGGGTTATTAGCCGCACCCTTTTTAGGGATTGTTTGGACATTAGCAACTTTCCAGCAAGAGGGAAAGACTCCCGCACGGTACGAAAGGCTGAAAAGGTTGGCCAATGGACTGGCTAGCATCGAAGAGCACTGTTTCAGCACCAGTGCTGGTATACCATCCGGTCCCGGAGGCTTGTTAATGTTGAGATCCGAAAGAACCCTTTTAACTGCACGTGCTCGGAAGAATATTTTAGCCATAGTACAAGATACTCTTTCGAGTTCAGGCAGTGGTTGATCGCCATCCGGCAAAAATGAATTTTTTTCAAAAAGTTCAGCTAAAAGGTTAGCCTTATCAACCGGGTCAGTGAATTTTTGGTCATTCATTATAAGAGTTGGGATAGCAGAACTAGCATTATTCTTTATCTTTTAACAAATGACCAAAAGCTCTTGCTGCCCCGAGGAGCAGAAAGAACTTTAGCACGAAGACGCTGATCGTGAAGAAACTTTTCGCGCCTTAGTACTTTGGCACATTCATTTCTCGCCTGTTTGCGTAGCAGTTCAGTGACGGAATTTTTATTTTCACGCCAAAGTCTGAATGCTTCCTCTCTGGATCTGACTGCATCTCTCCAAGTCTGGTTAAACCAAGATTTTTGATTAGGTTTAGCCGAAATGCCTTTGATGGAATGAATAATCTCATACCAAGCACTATTATTTTTTCCACCATTATCGCAGCAGCATCAACATTATTATCTAGGAAACAAAGTTTCCAGTTGAAATGCTTGAAGAAATCGTTGAGCTCGGCCCAACGGGCCTTTTCGTAAATGAAAACTGAGCGTTTCTTAGCTGGTGTTGAAATACTGTGAAGTACAGAGTACGAAAAAGAAGCGGAAATGGTACAGTGATCCGAATTACCAAGAGATGCAAGTATTTTCACTTCATACTTGTCAGGGTGTGAAGTTAGAAAAATGTCGAGAGTATTCTGTCTTTGCCCTTCAATGCACGGAATGTGCGTTGGTTCGTTCACTAGTTGCGCTAAGTGGTTATGCGCGGCGAAAAGCTCAACGTAACGGGAGTTGTTTGATCGAATGGTGAAGCCAAGAAGTGTTGTGAATATTAAAATTGCCGGCAACTACGATTTCGCTATTCGGGCAACTCTCTAGGATTCTAGTTATGGATTCAGAAAGGGCATCGAAGCCATTATAGGTATGCTCCCTTTCTATGTTTGGGCTTCTGTAAAGAAATCCGAAATGTAAAATGTGTGACCTGATTTTGAACTTAACCCAAAGTGAGTTAAATTCTGCATCATTACAGTTAGAATGTTGCTGGAACTGGTACACAACATTGTCACGAATGTACATTGTAAGGCCCCTATGGAAAGAAAAAAAGGGATAGAAGGTGATAACCAGGTACATGAAAATCCTGTGGATCAGCATCCTAACTCACCTGGGTCTCACATAAGGCGAAAACATCCGGCCGATGGAAGCGAGTGTGGGCATATACAGAGAAAAAATTCGTCCTCAGTCCACGTATGTTACAGAAGTCTATTCTGAATTTACCTGGCATTACAAAATTAATAAAACTCTAAGTCAATATTCCGAAAGTACCTCACGAAAGCAGAATTACAAAATATTACCGATGATGAACGTGACCATCCAGATGAGAGAGCATACGCAATTGAAAAATAATACCAATTCCAAAATCGAAAACGGAGTATCGCCCAATAGCTACATTAACATTTCTATCAAAAGTAATGGAAAAACTACTACAGCTACAAATGAGTAGTTATATCAACGAAAATCAACTAGTGTCTGATAAGCAGTCCGGATTTCGTTCTAACCACAGTTGTATTAGAGCCTTGGTTAACGTAACTGAGAACATAAGACGTGAACTTGACTATGGTAATATAAACTTTTTGATACAGCTCGATACAGTAAACCATCAAACGCGATGTATGAAGCTAAAGCACTTTTTTTAATTTTTCACCCACTTCTACGCAGCTTTTACATTCATATCTCACAAATCGGACTCAATCTGTGTTTTGGACTGGAGATACTAGGTTGCTAGGGTAATTTGGTGCGCTGAATTCGAATCTGTAATTGGTTTTTCTCTATCACGTCAGGTTTTCGAGATACAAAAAAATGTTTTATTCGTTTTTTACATAAAAAATCATTATCTGAACGTCGCCATAGTGTTGCAAAACCGGAATTTTTTGGAAATCATATTGCCTAAACTGTAATTTTAATTGTATCGATGAGAAACTTCTACAGATTGGTCAGAATGAAATCCCAAACAGAATGAGTGAAAAAAAAAATGTACACCGAAAAAAATTGTTGGGTCATATTTTCAACAAAAGTCAAAAAAAAAAAAAATTGTTCGAAAAATTTACAAAAAAAAATTTATTTTAATTGTTCTTTTATTTCTGATAAATACCCTATGATTAGTTTTTTAAATAAACTATAGGGTGGTCCGAACAAGAATTATAAACGTCAAATTTTCATGATTTTTCGATATTTGTTGAAAAACTCTGAAATTTTATATAAAACCAAAATCTATTTCATTTCTTATTTGAAAGGTGGCAATAAAAGCTTTAATTTGATACCGGTTTGAAGTCAATAGCTTCAGTTTTAAGAGAGTTATGCTCATTTTTGTGGAGTGCTAGAATAGATGTAGAATAAAAAAAAAAAATTTGAAGATACTATTTTATAACAAAGGCATATTTTATTGCATTCTAAAGATAAATTACAAATTATCAGTCATCTACCAATAAGTTCATTGCTTCCTCTGATAATTCCAGGTGTTTCTTCTCCTTCAGTATTCTCCTACTTGTGATTGCGGGATCAGAATTGGCGAGCAGATAATGTAATATGTCTTCACAATTGTCTTTTCTTGATGTTTTCCTCGCATGGTAAAGCCTTGTGTTTCTGAAGTCCTTGTTTCCTGCTTCCAATGCTTCTTCTGATAGTTGGCCAATGGGGACCAAAAATGAACGAATTATTTCAGCTCCATGAATAAGAACCTTGTGGACAGTTGGTGGCATATAATGCCACGAATATTTCTTTACATAGAGAGCAGCAGTTTCTATTCCGTACTTAGAGAACTTATCGCAGTCTATCTTATATCCAGAAGTTATAGCTTGAAGAATAGTAGAAAACCTTCTTATAAGTTCGGTATCTACTCCTGTAGCCAGAGCGGTTTCCTCAGGATCACTAAAGAATTTCCTTGCTGTGTTACCGTCATTAGTTGTTCCACTTCCTTGTTTCACAACATCAACAGTTATTTGGAGCTGATCTTTCAGATTTTGTTGAACTTCATTTTTTCTTTGATTTCTAAAAATCTTCTCATCTTCACTGCGCTTAGTTCTCTTTGTTTCCCCTGCCTTGCGCACAGTGATTTGATAAGCAATGTTCAGTAGGGTTTCCATAAATCTGATTCTACAATGTAATGTTGATAATCCAAATCTATAAGCTTCCTGATTGGGTGTCCTTTTAACAATTTTGTCCAACTGATTCATTTCACTGGGCTTTGCGTGGCAAATGTAACACGTTGCTGCACACTTGTTATGAGATAAAGAATTACAGACTTTTCCATCAACCATTGTTTCCTCCACTTTATGTTCTACTTTAAATTGTAATCCGCTTATGTTGATAATCGTTTCGTGTATACTATTTATTTCTTCTTTCATGAGATCGTCCTGTTGCTTTGTATACTCTACAGTCTCCTTAGCATATTCAAACTTGATTGGTCTGCAATATCTGGTTGATGATGGTGTTGGATTCTCCCATACTTGTTCTTTATTGCATGAAAGAACTAAAGGAACCATAGATATACTGAACAAGCTACTATCAGTTGCTGTATTGTCAGTAAAGTTTTGTTTATACTGGCTATGGCCTGAAGATCCATCCATACCCCATTTGCTAATCAATAACATTTCTTTCTCTGCATATGCTTGAAGCTGGTCAATTGATTTGGATTCCAGTATTCTATTCGCGGTGTGATCCAAAAGAGATTGTAGTTTGACTGAAGCAGACTTTTCAGTTACCTCGACATCCTCTGGATAACATTTCTTTTTCTCCTCTAAAAGTTTTCTGTAACTAGGAAAGTAATTGTATTTTTCATGATATTCTTTTAACTTTTGCCACTGATAAACGCTGAGTTTCATGTCCATGAAGAAAGCCAAAGCTGCCTTTATATCCCCTTCTTCCTCTTTTCTCAATTCTTCAGCTGTGTATTTAATTAAATCTGCAGAAACCTCTTCTGTTTCCATTAGTTCCATACTTCTTTTCTTCTTTGTTTTCTCACAGCATAATGTAAATTCCTTAGGTTCGGGTTTTCGTTTTGAAGTACTTGGATGATTTCCAACTTCAATATAGCCCTCTTGAATCCAGTCCGTAGCTCCAAGCCGTTCATACATCCTGTTAAACTTTTGAAGACGTGTATTGTACTTATTGACAAACTTTTTCAATTTATCTTTTATGTTTGGAAATATTAAACTACTTTTCACTCCATGCTCATGATCAAGCAATTCCAAAACATCCTCCACGTTTCTAGTTTTACTCTGTTGCATCAACTCATGCAGTTCCTGATAGGAAATTTTAATGTATTCCATAATTCTTGACTGTCAAAATTATAATTATATATTCTGATGTAATATTCGAACCATTAAAACACTTATATGAAAAACGCATCAGAAAGCAATTAAATGTAGTAAATGAAGGGAAACCACAAAATAAAAACAATACAAATACCAATACAATACCTACCTAGACATAAAAACAAAGGGGGAGAGAGAGAGAGCGAAAGGGAGAGAATAAAATAGTAAAACAACAGAGAGAGAGAAAGGTACCACCACAAGCTAAAAGAAAACACTATATAAAGACGGACATACATGCGGACTAATTAGTGACAAAAAAGAAAACACTGAAGATGGCGATGACGGAAAGTCACCCAAAAACCAATATGATTAAATTATTCAATAAGTGATTCCGAGAATTTCCGTTCTATTTCTATGGAATAAATACTGAGAGTGATATACTAAAATCGCTGTAACTCCCAGGAGGGCTGGTATCGGCTGCTGATTTTTTCACAGTTCGTTGAAAACAAATTATGTAACATTTCTGTAGTCGTTTGGAACTGGGACTCTCTGGGACTTTTTAGATATTGCTTACCTAACCCAAATTTAAAGGAAAAATGGACCTTTAGTCGGGGTTTCGCTCTAAAAAAGGTGCATATGAAAATGTCTCAAATAACATTCCTTTTTTTTACAGAAGATACTTGTCCGAAGGCAGATTTTTTTCCGAATCAAAATATCTTTCACCAAAATCAAATGAGATCATTTTGAATGCAGCCCTGAAATCCCCTCCTTTCGTGAAAATTTTGTATATTTGACTTCTAAGATCAATTAAAAATCAACGGGCCAACATAAAAATAAGCTTTATGTGTTTTTTGTTTACTTGGAATGTCTGTGACAAAATTGCATCATTAAAAACACTGAAAAAATAATCGGAAAAAAGTTACTTTTCCACTAGCCGCAACACGTCAGGTTTTCGAGATACAAAAAAATGTTTTATTCGTTTTTTACATAAAAAATCATTATCTGAACGTCGTTTATATTTTGTTGGTTCGGTTTCACGTATTAGAGTCCAGCAATAGTCTCCCAGCATACTTTTTTTTCCCAAAATCCCTGAGGCATTGCTAAGCTGAGTGCTATACCTAAGTTGTTTGAGAAGATTGTTACTGTTGTCCTACCAGCATGGTTTTGCTAAGGGTAGGTCAACAGTGACGAACTTACTTGAGCTGTCTACCTACGTATGTAGAACTTTTTCATATAATTTTGAGACAGGTGTTATTTATACTAATTTTAGTAAAACCTTTGATGCTGTTCATCATGAACTTGTACTATTTAAACTAGATTCCTTGGGCTTCCCACCTAGGTTGTTGAAGTAGGTATCGTCTTACTTAAGATGTAGATCTCAGAATATTGTTTTAAGAAATTGTTCTTCATTTTCTATTTCTGTCATTTTAAGTGTTCCACAAGGTAGTCACTTGGGTCAAGTTGTTTTTGTATTATACCTTAATGACCTTCCTTCCGTTGTTCGTTTTTCTAAAGTACTAATGTATGCAGATGATGTTAAACTCTTTTTGTCATTTGAAAATGTTGATACTTCGAAATTATTGCAGGAAGATTTGGTAGGACTGACAGATTGGTGTAATATAAATAACATGTCATTAAATTTCAGAAAATGTAAAAAGTTATTCTTTAGTAGAGCAGCGTAAATGTCTTGAAAATGTAACAAGTTTTCTTGATTTGGGTGTGTTATTGGAGCATAGGTTACGATTTAACTTACATATCGATTCTTGTGTTAATAAGGAAAAATCTCTTTTGGATTTTATTAAAAGGTGATCTACGGCATTTGGTTAGGCCTTGTTAGGCCTACCCTTAAGTATGCATCTGTGGTATGGTCACCTAATTATTCTTGTTATTGTGATAGTATGGAATCAGTTCAGAAACAATTTCTTTTATTTGCTTTGCGTGGTTGGAGAAATAACACTGATTTGCCACAAAATGAGCACAGATTGAAACTTATAGATCTTTCAAACTAGAAGTATGATGTGAAATATTACATTTATGGTAAAATTAATTAATGGTGGAATAAATTCATGCTTTCTTCTTAATGAAATAAATTTTGACATTCCTAATCGGGTCACAAGATATTATATACCATTGAAATTATCGTTTTGTAGTTCTAACTATGAACTTTTCAATCCAATACGTGTCCTGTGTAAATTTTATAATGTTTACTATGATCTGTTTTCATTTTCCAACCCAATTCATAAAATTAAAAAATCTCTCTTGCGTAATATTTGATCAACTGTAACTACAATATCTGCAGCGTGATGTCAGAAGGTTTCTTTTCTGTGTAAGAATTTTCTGGCCGCCCCCAGATATTTTTGATAGGGAAATATTAGGGAAAATGTTTATTGAATTATAGTTTAACAATTTTTGCAGTAACCCTGCTGTTAATTTTAATTATGTTCCTGATGTTCTGATGTTGCTGATTAATTTATTTATGTTCCTGATGCACTCACGTTCCTGATTAAGGTATTTATGTTCCTGGTATTCGAATGTCCTGATGTTCCAGATCAATCTAATTATGTTTCTGAGGATCCTGATCACTACTCTACTCTACTGGCTACTACAAGTTATTTGTTGATTGTTTTGTGTTATTTCATATTTGTGACCTGGTCTATGAAAAGGTGGCTTATGACTCAAAAAATTATTTTTCACTTTTATTTTGGTTCGGATAGTTTTTGAAACGCTCTTTCACATGGTGAAAATCAGAAAGTCCTAACTTGCTTAGAAGTGTACTAAAAATGTGGAGAAAGAAGAGCACAAATGAAAGAAAAACAGAATTTTATAGAAAATCGAGAATCAAGATAATACATGGAATTGAAAATGAAAAAAAAAGGAACGCTACAAAAATGATTTTACCAAAAAAAACAAACTATTTTGCACAAAAATATTTATTTAGCAATATGTAGTAGTTTTCTTTGCCGCCATCCTTGTTGAAACCTTTGAAGTTGCTCGTTTTTTTTTTAATCTTCTTCTGGAGATGAGGCCTTACGTTTTCTTGATTTTTTTATTGGAGTTGAATTCGCAGGTTTCTTCAGTTTTTTATTTTTTGAATCGTGATTTGCAGCTATAGGTTTCGGTTTCTGTTTCGACGATGAAGCTACAGGTTTTGAGGATGAAGCCTTGGGTTCCTTCGATGCCACTTTTGTGGCTGGTAAAGCATCTTCAGATTTTTTTTGATGGCATTTTCCGCATTCATGGATTCTGAAACCAAGCTTTTGAGATTCTGATAAAAGTACCACTGACGCTGCAGAGATAAACCAACTGGTTGGATAATTTCGGGCATGTTGTCATCAACTGGGATTAATGACAGTTGAATTGATTCAACATCCTGCTGTCCGCAAATTTTTTGGTTTACAGATTGAAAAAATATTAATTAGTCGACGAGTTATAGCCAAAAAACCATATAAACAATATGCTGAAAATCGGCATTTGACTGCAAAGTTCGAAGGTCGATTAAAAAAAAAATTCGAACTTACATAAACAAACGCTGCGATGCGGGTCTTCTAATTTAGCCTCTATTTTCACCCCTTACTCTCAGAATCTACCTAAGTTTTGCTAACCTGAATTTGTTCCACTGTGTTATTCATAAAAAAAAAACTGTTCTTGAGAATGATATACTAATAAATGATCAAAAAATCGAGATTATAAAAGAGATAAAAAATCTTGGCATAGTGTTCTTCTACTACTTGACTTGGTCAAGCCACGTAGAAAGACTTGTAGTTCAAACGAGAGTAAAGCTATTGACGATTATGGTTGTCCGAAAGTCGAAGTTCAGCGGGAGGAATCGCAACCATCAACGTCAAAAGAATTGCCCAAACAAAAATACTGTCCGGCAACCAATTTAAAATCGGTTTAAAAGAAAATCAAGCGAATTGCCATTTCAATTATTCTTCGAAAATGTCAGCAAAATGTGCAACAAATATCTAATACAACATTTCGCGGGAGTTCTGCATTTTACTGGCTATGACAACATCTTACAAACCGCCTCTGTTCGATCCTCTTTAAAAACTGGAAAAAAAAAGCCTTGAAAAAGCATGAAACCGACTACCCATACGTTATGCGAAATGACGTTATATTAATTCGTTGGATGGATAATTTTGCAGCTACAGTCGCAACCAATTACGCAATCGATTCAATGTGCAATGATGCAGCAAAAAAAAAAGAGAAAAAATTGATAATCAAACGGCCCTCGCCTTTAACAATTACAACAGACATATGGACGGCGTCGATTTACACGATAATGGGGTTGGCAATTACCGTATCGGCTTTTGTGACAAAAAGTAGTGGCAGTCGCTCTGGGTCCAATGTTTGGACAATGCTGTTTTCAAAAATTCAGTAACCAAGTCTCTGCTTCTTTAGTCAGAGGATGCCATATCCGGAATTGAAGTTTCATCTACTGACGATCAGACCTTGATTTTATGCATATATGTATATATAACCTATGTAAACCTATGTATATTATAATATGGATCTTATGACAATTTAAGCTAATCTCACAATGATCATTTGCATGGGGGCTAAGTCTGAACATTCACCGCTATTTTCCAATTTCATAGCATTCCAATGATATTCATATCTGCGAACTGTAGTTTGATTTCAAGGTTTATTTGGACGCAGGGACGGACAGATGGGCAAAGTTAATGTGATTCTGAGTCGATCAGTGTAATAAAAAGAAGATACAGACATCCGAACAAATTCGTTCTACTTCGACCATATGGTGGTATAGGGTATAATAAAGGAAGTATTGCAAAAAAAAAAAAAAAACTTGACTTAAGGGTAATTTTTTAGCATTTTTTTTTTTTTTTGACATAAAGACTTTCTTCGATTATTTTCAATAACATAGCGGAAACGGATGTTATGTGTCGCAAAACATTTGTAAAACTAAAAAAAAAGAACAGGAAAACTAAAGCAAAGTGGCAAAAAATAACCTCTTGGGCAGACATCTACAAAATGTTAAATGTGAAATACAACCTCTTCTAATGAACACAGTAAAGTCTACGCTGCAGCGTAGACCACCTATCATAAGCCTGGTTTATTATAAACATATGTTTGTCTATTTGGTCCTACATATGTGTGGGTGTGGGTGTATTTGAAATGTTAAATAGTTTTGTGGTTTCTATGATTGTAAAAAAATTTGTTGTTGTTGCTTTGTCGTATGTCTTGCAGTCACAAGCAATCACACTTACGTAAACACACACAATCACAATTTCATACAGTTGCCTTATAGAATATGTTGGTTTTCGTGGTTGTGTTTAAAATGTTTACTTCTTCATATGTACTTCTATATTTACTTACCCATGAATGAGGGTGTGTTTTGGGTATCATCTGTAGCAGTGTTTATTTTCAACTTTTTTTTTTTGTTGGTTGGTTAATAACACACATACACATTTTATTATTTAGTTGTATTTCGTTCCATCATTGCTGTCAGAAGCCATAAACTTAAGTTTTCGGAAAATTATTATTTGTTTTATTTTGCTTTTGATAGAGTTTAATAACTTTTGGTGGCTTTAAGTTAATTTGACAAATTATCGATGACAGACAGGAAATAGGCCAACAATATAACATGAATATTTATGTAGGAAGACTATATAAAATAACCTGATTATACGTATAAGGTTATTTGGTTATATGTACAGTTAAATGATTTTAAGAAGTCAATCAATTTGCATAACGAATGCTATTCGAATTGGATGAATTTAAAGAAGTCATTGCCTTTGGTTTTTATCTATAATATTAATAGGCAAGTCGATATATTATGACCGCTGTAAGTTTGTCAGTTTTAATCCTATTTTGAAAGGTATTTCTTTTGAGCTGTCCACCAGATTTACAGATTTAAAATTTTTTTTGGAACTAAATGCATTTCAGGATGCTTCTAACACATACATAACATTACACAATGCTGTGTGAGTGTTTATTAAATTTGCAAAGAGCCCTGTGTTAAATTCAAAGATAAATTTGGACATAAACCATTAACGACAATAACAAGTGTTGAAATGCGAAAATTGATTAGCATACCTTTAGGTTCATAAAAAATAATTTATTAAATGAAAAAAAAACAAAATTTCCTAGAATTTGCACTCGTATTTCGAGAGCTGGGATCTGCTAGTTTTTTTTTAATTGAATTTGAAACGATGTTTGTGAAAATAGTTTTTATTGAAAAAAAAAATTATAAAGTATATACAGTGCTCTGTAAAAGCAATCGTACAAGAAATAAATTTCAATATGACAAATACCAGATGACAAATACCAGAGATAATTTTGAAAAATTTCATTAAAGAATATAAAATAGTATATTATAAATTATATACAGTGCTTTGCAACAGAAATCGTACAACAAGTAAATTTTACTAAATGCTCCAGATGACAGAAAATAATTTTGAAATATTATTTTAATCAATACAAAAAAATTTTATAAAAAAAAGCTATATACAGTCCTCTATAAAAGAAATCGTACAACAAATAAATTCTAATAAATGCTCCATATAACCAATACCAGAAGACAATTAAAAAAAAATTTCATTAAAGAATATAAAAAAGTGTAAAAGAAATCGTACAACAAATAAATTCTAATAAATGCTCCAGATTACAAATACCAGAAGGTAATTTTTAAAATTTTCTTTAAAGAATTTATAAAGGCGTATAATTTATAATATACAGTGCTCTACAAAAGAAATCATACAACAAATAAATTCTAATAAATGCTCCAAATGACAAATACCAGAGTCTATTTATGAACAATTTTATTAAAGAATAAAAAAAATATTATAAATTATATAAAGTGCTCTGTAAAAGAAATCGTACAACAAATAATTCTAATAAATGCTCCAAATGACAAACACGAGAAATAATTTTGAAAAATTATATTAAATAATGTAAAAAAATTTATATATTATATACAGTGCCCTGTAAAAGAAATCGTACAATACATAAATTCTAATAAATGCTCCAGATGACAAATGCCAGAAGGTATTATTCGAAATTTTTATTAAAGAATTTAAAAAGGTGTATAATTTATAATATACAGTGCTCTGCAAAAGAAATCGTACAACAAATAAATTTAATAAATGCTCCAAATGACAAACGCGGGAAATAATTTTGAAAAATTTTATTAAATAATATAAAAATATATTATGTTTTATATACAGTGCCCTGTAAAAAAATCGTACAAGAAATAAATTGTAATAAATGCTCGATATGACAAATACCAGAAGGTAATTTTGAAAATTTTCATTAAAGAATATAAAAAGATGTATAATAAAATACAGTGCTCTGCTAAAGAAAGCGTACAACAAATAAATTTATAAATGGTCAAAATGACAAACGCTAGAAATAATTTTGAAAAATTTTATTAAATAATATAAAAAAAATATATATTTTACACAGTACTCTGCAACAAAAATCGTATAACAAATAAATTCTTATAAATGCTCCAAAAGCCAAATACCACAAGATAATTTTGGAAAATTATATTAAATAATATATAACAACAAATATTATAAATTGTAGGCAGTGCTCTGTAAAAAAACCGTACAACAAATAAATTCTAATAAATGCTCCAGATGAGAAATACCGGAAGATACTTTTGAATAATTATATTAAATAATATAAAAAAATATTATAAATTATATACAGTGATCTGCAAAAGAAATCGTACAACAAATAAATTTAATAAATGCTCCAAATGACAAACCCTTTCTAGAAAAATTATATCTGCACCCTTTCTAGAAAAAATATAATTATATAAAAATAAAAAATATAAGTTATATACAGTGCTCTGTAAAAGAAATCATATAAGAAATAAATTATAATAAATGCTTCAAATGACAAACGCCAGAAATAATTTTGAAAAATTATATTAAATACATGATAAAAAAAAATTATATATTATATACAGTGCCCTGTAAAAGGAATCGTACGAGAAATAAATTCTAATAAATGCTCCAGATGACAAATACCGGAAGATAATTTTGAATAATTATATTATATAATATAAAAAAATATTATAAATTATATACAGTGATCTGCAAAAAGAAATCGTACAACAAATAAATTTAATAAATTCTCCAAACGACAAACCCTTTCTGGAAAATTATATTAAATAATATAAAAAATATCTTATAAATTATGTACAGTGCTCCATAAAAGAAATCGCATAACAAATAAATTCTTATAAATGATCCAAAAGACAAATACCAAAAGATAGTTTTGAAAAATTATTTTAAATAATATAAAAAAGTATATTATAAATTATACACAGTGCTCCGTAAACGAAATCGTACAACAAATAAATCTATAATATTAATAGGCTAGGCGATTTCTTGTGAATGATGTTTTGTTCTACCGTTTTATCCCAATTTTGATCAAGCATATATTATTTGAAAGGTATTTCTTTTAGCCGTTTTGCAGATTTACAGATTTTTAAATTTATTCCTTTATTTTGAGTACATTGCATTTAAAGTTGCTACTAACACATTCATAAAATTATACAATGTGTGTGTTTAGTAAATTTGTTAATGTGTTTTTAATAGAATGAGTTTGTTTTTTGTGTTGATTTGTGAATTGGCTATAACTGATTATCACATTTTTAGGGTCTTTATTTAATGAAAAAATAAAATTTCCTAGAATTTGCGCTCGAATTTCGAGGGCTGGAATCTGCTAATTATAATAAATGCTTCAAATGCTCAACAAATGAAATCGTACAACAAAAAAATTTTAGTAAATGCTCCAGATGACAGAAAAAAATTTTGGAAAATTATTTTAATCAATTTAAAAAAAAAAAATAAAAAAATATAAGTTATATACAGTGCTCTGTAAAAGAAATCGTATAAGAAATAAATTATAATAAATGCTTCAAATGACAAACGCCAGAAATAATTTTGAAAAATTATATTAAATACATGATATAAAAAAATATATATATATTATATACAGTGCCCTGTAAAAGAAATCGTACAAGAAATAAATTCTAATAAATGCTCCTGATGACAAATCCCAGAAATAATTTTGAAAAATTATATTAAATAATATAAAAAATATTATAAATTATATACAGTGCTCTGCAAAAGAAATCGTACAACAAATAAATTTAATAAATGCTCCAAATGACAAATCCCAGAAATAATTTTGAATAATTATATTAAAAATATAAAAAAATATTATAAATTATATTCAGTGCTCTGCAAAAGAAATCGTACAACAAATAAATTCTAATAAATGCTCCAAATGACAAATACCAAAAGATAACTTTTATTAAGCAAAATTTTCTATAAGCAAAATCAAAAAAAAAAAAAAAAAAAAAATTAAGATTAAGATTAATAGTTTTGAAGTTAGCGAAAACCTCCGAAAACTATATAAGGATTGCGGTCGGAATAATTTTAACTCATGTTTTTCTCTTACCTTTTTTCTCAAGCATTATTGGAATATCTTTTTTGATATAGTTATCTGGGAAAAATTTTTTATACTTAATGTCAACCCTTTTCACTTGTTAGTTTAATTAAAATGAGTGATGAAATAAAAGAACGCGATAAAATTATTGTATATTTTCAACAAAATCCAACGTGGTCCTACCAAAACTTGGCCAAAGAATCAAAGGTTTACCGTCAAGCTTTTTCCAATGTTATTAGAAAGTATCAGCAGAATTTGGCCATTAATAGGAAACCTGGTTTGGGAAGAATGAAAGGTTGTTATGATGTTTGTAAAGTCAAGAAATTAGAAAGTATATTGAAAGGAGCTTCCAACGTATTCGGTAGAAAAGTAGCCAGGCTAGTCCAATGCTCGGACTGTTTGGTGTGCAAAGTTTATGCCAATGCAGGTTTGAAAACTCACAAAACAAAACCAGAGCACAGATTGAAATCATGCCATTTTTTTTGACGTGTAAACATCTATCCGCGCAGGGGGGTAAATTTCTATTTCACAATACAATCAGAAAAACAGCGTAACACAAATCGGTGAGAGCTGTAACACAAATCGGTGTGTGACTTATGATTGTATTGGTGAAAAAATTATGATATAAAATTTTTTTTATGACACTTTTTTAAAAGCGTCATCTATGTATCACTTATATACGTTTATATTGGGATATTTTTAACGTCTTACAGCAAAGCGTTGTTGAATTAGCTGAAACAGTTTTTGCTATAAGTGATACATAAATGACGCTTTCTGTTTGATTTTAAAAAATGACATAAAAAATCTTTAATTACTAGATGTGATCGGACTCACACGATTTTTTTTTTTTTTTTTTAGTTTATTTCTAGTGGCACTTTTGAGTCAAAAAATGCTAATGCCACCATATCTTCGGCCAAATACCACAAATACTGCTGCATTTTTTTAAACAATTCTGGAGAAACAGATGAATGGGTTAAAGTTGTTCCATGCAAATTTTTTGCATGCAAGATCTGTACATTTGGTTTTTATATTTTAAGCGTCACATCTAAAAATTTAACAGCACTTACAAAATATTTGATTTTTTTGAATAAATTATCTTTTATTAGCTTGGGGTCATATGTGACCCCAATTCCAAAAGGTTTGATATTTTTTTCCCAAACCCTAGGCTATCAAGATATAATATAGTATTTAAAAGTAGAGAACTGATAAATTTTTGATATATAGAATTTCGAAAGATTACATATACTGAATATTTCACAAAAATCCCATTTGCTCGAAATCCGCAAAAATGAAATCCTTGTTAAAAGAATTATGGATCAGGGGTTTACCTAAAAATTCACACAGTTAATCTCTAACATGTATTTAATAAAACCTTGAAGTGCTAGATCCATTTTTTTTAAATTTTGTTTAAGAACATTTTTAAAACTTTAAAAACGAGTTTTCAAAATTTTATCAAAAATTTTTTCCATTTTCGGTCTCAATGCGCAATAGGTTAGCAACGTGGTAATAAAACAATACTTCATATATCAGTAATTATTGGTATAAAGATAAAAAAAAATGATGGCTTTAATCAATTTTTTAAATTTTAAAAAATTTCCGTCAAATATCATAATTAATATCCCAGAAGTCTGGGACATTTGCTATTTCTTGGCAAATTTTTATTCGATTTTGAAGTTATATTGGCTTTTTGGAAAGATAATTTAGTACTGATATCCATTCATATAACAAATTGTCGAAAAAATTAAATTATAGAATATAGAAATTTATAGAAAAAGCTGAAAAAAATCATATTTTTGCCCATATAAACACACTTGAAATTTTCAATCGATTTCCGGCGCGACTTTTCTTTATCCGATTGCTCCCAAACTTCATATTTATTAGATTTATATAGAAAGGAAAAAAATTGGACCCCGCCTCTCCCAAAAATCGCAATTTGAAAAATGTTCATATAACGTAGGGCCACTCCAGTGTCCTCATATTTTGGACTCAGTATGTCATCCTGTCGCTACTGTGAGAAAGCTCTTAAGTGGTACAAGATCAAGACCTTGGTTTTTTTTACCAGGAGAGGCAAATCCTCCAAACTGTCCGGAGTTTAGGTCAGTGGAGAGTTATTGGGCTCTTGTGAAAAGGCTTCAAATGGCAACATTCAAGGGATAAAACTGTGGGAAAATATTTAGCAACAATGAGGAGGTGGAATCTGCGGTTGATGGCTATTTGAAGGATCTAGACAGTTCTTGCTATAAACAGGGTATCGAAGCTAGTGAATATCGCTCGGAAAAGTGTATCGAGCTAAAAAAAGAGATTATGTTGAGAAATAAAGGAAATGCTAAAACTGGAGAACTCAATAATTTGTCCATAGCAATAGCGGATATAAAATTGATTAAATTTTTAGTGTTACTGTTCAGACACCTAAATGTTTATTGCATTTACAATTATTTACCTCCAAAATTATTTCCACTACACATTTTTCTTTGGCCTTTAATTTTGTGTTCTATCGAAAAATATCTTTTTTACACTTAAACTTCACAATTGTGTGACATTTGACACCATGAGCACTTTTAATATGTTTCGCAATAAGGGGGTATGTCTATATGTATGGGAGTGTGAGAGTATGAGAGTATTATTCCCAGTAAGCAATTTTGAAATTAACGATCATATTCGATTGTTTTCGCGATTAATATAGCGCGATGAATACAGCAATCAACTGCAGAGGCTCTGCTAATATAAAAATAGTTATTAATATTTATTATTTCGACTGGTTAATCTTTAATTTTTCGTTTTTAATTTTTCGTCTTTCATTTTTAATTTCCCGTTTTTTTTATTTTTCATGTGTCATTTTTTCATTTTTCATGTTTTATTTTTCATTTCTCATTTTTGATTTTTAATTTTTTATTTGTTATTTTTCATTTTTATTTTTCATTTTTTATTTCTTGCTCTTTATTTTTCACTTTTTATTTTTCATTTTTATTTTTCATTTTGTATTTTTCATTTTGCATTTTTCATTTTTCATTTTTCATTTCTTATTTTTCATTTTTTATTTTTCATTTCTTATTTTTCCTTTTTAATTTTTTATTTTTCATTTTCATTTTTTATTTTTCGCTTTTTATTTTTCATTTTGCATTTTTTATATTTTATTTTTCATTTGTTATTTTTCATTTTTAATTTTTAATTTTTCATTTTTTATTTTTAATTTTTATTTTTCAATTTTTATTTTTTGCTTTTTATTTTTCATTTTTCATTTTTTATTTTTCATTTTTCATTTTGCATTTTTAATTTTTCATTTCTTATTTTTCATTTTTTATTTATCATTTCTTATTTTTCCTTTTTCATTTTTAATTTCTCATTTTTTATTTTTTATTTTTCATTTCTTATTTCTCCTTTTTCATTTTTTATTTTTCATTTTTCATTTTTTATTTTTCATTTTTCATTTATTTTTCATTTTTTTATTTTTCATTTTGCATTTTCAAACAGGTTATTAGATATCTTAATTTTTTTACCAATACACTCACATTTTCGTACGTTTCCTTTATTTGAGGAGCAATATAACCATATAATTAATCTGTGAATGCTATTTAAATTCCGTTTCCGAGCTCTTTTACTTTCATTGAAATATGAATCACATTCTTCTTCTCCTTCTTCTCCTTCTGTCAAAACTGTTATACATAATTCAAAAAAGCCTTGCTCCCCATCTGCCATCAATTTAATTTTAGTATTCTGAATTTCTTTAATATTTGATTTTCGAAGATGGCGTCAATAAGATTTGATGAATCAGAATATAC